>JANHGL010005741.1:116460-169945 GCA_024611195.1 Ceyx melanurus | reverse complement strand
TCTGGCAGGGGGGTTGGACTAGATGATCTTCTAGGTCCCTTCCAACCCCTAACATTCTGTGATTCTGTGATTCTATGATTCTGTGAGTGAATAGAAGAACAGATAGATGGTACTTCTTCATCTTCAAATTGTGTCTTGCTGCTCTATTTAGAATGCATTATTAGGAAGCAAAGAAAAAAGTGTTTTGGTTTTGGGTTGGGTTGCTGTTTTTCTGTTTTGTTTTGTTTTGTTTTGTTTTGTTTTTTGAGGGGGCTGGGGGGAGATGTGTGTTTTGGTGAGGAGCTCAGATTGTTTTGAACGACATACTTTAGTTCCACTGCAAGTTGGAAAAAAAAAGATTGTTCTTGTTCTTTGATAGTTGGACCTGAGACACCAGATATACACAGTGAGACTGTGGAAGACCAGGGAACTGAACAATATGAAGCTCAGAAATCTTAAATAACTGCTTCTGTCCTTGTGAAAGAAGACCTTTTCCTATTTGGTGTGTTGTGAAAATGTGGTAAGGAGACAGCTTGGTTTCAGGCCACTGCCAGGAAGAGACAAAGTGGAGGCACTTCAGACAAAGGAT
This sequence comes from Ceyx melanurus, assembly GCA_024611195.1. Classification (NCBI taxonomy): domain Eukaryota; kingdom Metazoa; phylum Chordata; class Aves; order Coraciiformes; family Alcedinidae; genus Ceyx; species Ceyx melanurus. Next base: position 169,377 of record JANHGL010005741.1, on the reverse strand, counting down.
GACCAAAATGACCAGACATGGCTGAACTAGCTTGGTTTCTGAGCTGCAATTGAGAAAGTGAAATCTTCCTGGCTTGGCCAAATGACAGAAAAGAGCTCAGACTCACTATCAAGTTGCCACAGCTTCATGAGTAACTGAAAATCAGTTGAGAGAGGCAGTGGCAGAGTCTTGATAAACCTCCAGGTTGAAGAGCATAAATACCAAGGCTAGAGAGAATACAGTCTTGGCCCTGGACCTGTTCCTGGCTCAAACTCATGGTTGTCTTTTGACTTTACCACTGCAGACATCTATACTGAAAATGAATGCCCTGCACCAGGCTGGCCTTTACTCCATCACCATTGGAGCCACATGAAACATGAGAGCTCCTGTTCAGTGTCATTTCCTCTTCTTTGGGTTTTGAACTGTAATCAACATGTGTTGGAACTGCCTGTGAACCAAAAGCTTGAACCCCCGAAAGAAGAGAAAAATGCTGGTTTTGCAAAATGGTAAAACAGCACTGTGATTGAATGTTGACCAGGGAATGGATAGTCTTAGTACCCCATATGATAGAGGAACAGGCTTACCCATACTGAGTAAGTTTTTTCTCCCAGTAGGTCAACTGAGGGGATAAAGGAAATCTTTCTGAAGTTAAATAAAAGCATCTGACCCTATGCAGCTCTCTATGAGTGATGCTGGTGAAGTCTTGTAAGTGAGCCTTGGAGTTAACATTGTCTTGATAAGCTTGGAACAGATTGCTCTATGTGAAATTATGTTTCCAGGTATGTGGAGGCTCAGGCAGATGTCACAGTGTCCATTGTTCATAAAACACATTTTCAAGATTTCTTCCCAGACTACAAGGGCAAAAACTGTCAAAAGCAACCAAACTAAACTTCCAACATAATCACCTGACTCCAGTAGATGGGGATTCAGAACTCAGCTGATAACAAAAGGATTTGTAAATAGCAAATGTTTCAAGTTTTACATCTGACCTAAATAATAGGAAAGAGAATAGCTTCTGTACTACAGAGAATATTTAATTCCTTCAACCATTGGAACAAGCCATTTTGATTGAGATTTAATTTTTTTTACCTTACAAAAAGGTGAATTTCAAAATTAAAGGAATCATTTGAGATCACAAAGTCAAAGTCATGTGGGAACATACTTTCTATGTATTTTACTTCCAAAATGTAAAAGCAGAATCTTGGGGGAGAACTGAATTGCTTTAGTGATTCCTACTGTTGCATCTCCAGCAAATTCCTCTCTGTAGACTCATCAGCATGATTTTCCCAGAGGGAAACCTAGTTCCAGTCCCTTCTGCTGAAGTGTCCCTGAGTGGGGAAGGATGATGTACATTACCTGCCACTACCTCCTCTCCCACTCAGAAACTTGCAGGACTGCCTTTGCTCTTACAGGAAGCTCTCTCTTTCTTCCTGGAATCTGGCGCTGCTTTCTCAGCTCACCTGCCTTCCATCAGTGCAGGAGTGTGGGCCAGAACAGACCTTGTAAACAAGGTGGTGATGCGCTACAGGAGAAGGCTGACCTCAGAAACATTTGAATTTCCAGTGTCTGATTTGAGTAGGTGAGCTAGCTGGAGCTATAAGGCAGACAACAGCATCACCAAGCTCAGCTATCTTGCAAGCATCCTGCAGCCTACCTTCTAAGGGGGAGGGGAGAAGTCAGAAAGCAGCCAGCACCACCGGGAGAAAAAATGTGTCTCGTCTTGCATCAGTGAAGTTTATGGCAATAAATTGAATGATGCTGCTCCACAGATGGTGGGTCAATAAAGTGGGCCATACATGGCCTCAAATCTTTGGTATTTTAATATATTTCCTGATTCTGTAAATTACAGCTGCCCTGTTGCATACACATGCACGTAGCATTTAATGATGCACAGGAGAGACAGAACAGTGTTTATCCCCCCGCTGCCAATGCCCCCTTTATCTTTGCTTCAAAGGCTTGATTCAGCCCTGAGAAATCTTCTGCCTCTGATCTTGCTACAAGTCAAACTGCAAGCATACCCTGAAAGAGGAAGCCATTTGTATTTATTTTACTTAATTGCTTGTTTGCATAATTACTCATTACTAAATGCAACTTACAATAAAGTCTTCCCTCCCATCAATACAGCTGCTGTTACATCTTCCAGCATGTTCGTCCCAACAGTGATTTGCTGGAGCTGGGAAGGCTGTTTTGTAAAGGTGGGCTTTACAGACTATCTTTGAATGGCAGTATGTCTGACCTACAGAAACCAGGTCAGGTATCTTCTAAATCCAGTTGTCTTCCAAGTCCTTTGCTGTAATCACTGTAATAAAGAAAGGAGAAAGGGAATGAGGAGGGATGGAGGTTGGTGAGTGTAAAACAAGGAGGGCTTTTAGAGGTTAGCATCTGTTTTTTGACTTCGCCATCTCTAGCATAGGTGTATGGCAATGTGTGTCCCTGCATATTAAAAATAAACCAAACCAGAAGACTGAGTGTGGGAGAGCTGTCACATAAAAGATGTTCTATACTGTACAGCAGAAAGTGCTCAGATGAAACTGGGATCAGGGCAGGTGATGTGTCTTTATAAAGCAGAGTTTTTTTAAAATGTGAAAGAAAATAATCCCTTGCTAAACCTCCTTCAACAAGAAAGAGTTTATTTTCTCATGCTAATTTCCCATCAGACTTTTTTTTTTCTTTCTTTTTTTTTTTTTTTTAATATGTGCAAACAGGAGAAGAACGTTGTAAAAACCTGCTTGGACTTGTGGGGCTTTGGAAGCTGTTGGCAACACAATGAACATCAGAACTTTAGGACAGATAGATTTCTTCCTTGTACTGAAGAAAAATGTGAGTCTTTGTTTTGAATGTCCACTGCAAGTCAATGATGGTTGTCCTGTTAGAGATCCTGCTGACAGTGGAGGGCAGGGAGTGAAGACTACAAAATTTAAAATAAAACAAAAGCTTTGCCAAGATGCCTTGAACATCATCTTAGCCTTTCACCCATTCCCAGCTATTAGGTGTGACCATGCCTGAATTGGTGGCATCTGCCAAAGGATCAGGTTCTGACTGTGTTTATTTTGGCTTTGGCTAGCGTAAAACCAGGGGCAGAGCTGGAAGTGCACTCTTAGTCAAAGTGCCCTTTGGGATACACCCTGCCTCAGTCCAAGCTGAGTCAGAATGGCAGCAGATGGCATTTATGGATGCATGCAGGTCTGAATACCTAGCTCAGGGAGAGTGCAAACTTTGCTTCTTTTCTAAACATCACTGGTGGTTGTCTTAGAAAGCCAGGAGGGTCTCCAACCTTGATGAGATGAAGGTCAGTGAAAGCAGGACATAGTCAAGTCACTGACCTGCTGAAGTTTGCCTTCAGATGAGGAGGGGGAATTTGTTGAAGTATCTGAGATTTTAAATTGATTATACCTGTAGCTGCTCTGGTCTTCTTTGGGATCAGCTCCAGTGTGTGCCTAAACTTGGAACTGGACATCGCAAATGCACTGTCCGAACAGAAAAGGAGAAGATACTTCCTAGGTGACTGATTGGATGTCTCTCAGCATGTGTCTGGAGTTTTAAGCCTGGTTGGTTATCTCCTAGCTGGCAGAAATGGCTCATATCTCCTAGGTGTTTTCAGACCCCCTGTTTCCCAGCATCTCTTCCAAATGTGTGGGTATCCCGAGGAGGATCCAGTGCCTGTAGTAGTGTGGGAGGGGGGAGGAGGGAGAGGGGAACAAGCCTTGTGTCCTTGTAAGCATAACAGTTTAGTCTTTGCTCTCAGGGACAAGAGCTGGCAGTTGGCTTTGTAGTAACCCACATGACAACAGGAATAATGTCAGGCATAATTAGACAAAATGATGGTATAAGTTCAACTCTTTCCCCCCAAAGCACCCAGCCCCCTCAACCCATTTTGAAACAATGCACCTTTTGTGGACTTCAAGTAGCTTTTAAAAACACAATCGATTTCTTTCTTCCCTATCACAGAAAAGAGCTTGCTGCTTGGATAACAAATGTTGAAATGTCTCAGGGAGGATGGATGCTGGGGCAGGAAGGGGACAAGACACCTCAGCACCCTCTCCCCCCCACCTCAGCTTCTTCTGAAGTCTTCTGCCAGAGTGCTCCTACCTCTCACCACCCCTCCAGATAGTCATTGCTTCTTGTTACTACAACTTTAAATGCTCTTGCTTTCCACCCCTGCAGCCCACAACAGTATCCCCTATTGTCCTGGTGTTGGAGGTGTACGTGATGTAGCCATGATTCTGCCTCTTTCAAGGCTTTGTCAGGTTATGGGTGATTGGTCATGCTTCATCCATCTGATAAAACCCATCAAAGAATAGCACAAAATTTTCCCCTGCTGCCTCCCTCCCCTAAGTGTGACTTGGCTGAGAGAACTACTGTGTTGGATTTGAATGGAAATTATCTAAGTGTGTGGCTCCAGCTCCCCCCTCTAGCTTCCCTCTCTTTAATAAAATGAGACTGAAATGTAATCAGATTTACTTTAATGAGAGGGGACTAAGAAAATGCATCCCATGAAAAAGAACTTTGCGAGCAATCCAGGTCCCACATTATAAACAAAATCAAGTCACTCTATATTAGCATAAGGAAAGCTTCAACACAGGAGAAACTCTGTTCATACCCCCTCCTTTGGACAGCTTTCTAGCCAGCCCATTAAACTGCCTTGTACCCACTCCTGTGTCACACATGTGTACGTGACTTTACTGGGTAAGAAAACTGGATGTGGAAAGGCAGCACTAGGTCAAAAATGGACCAGATTTGGAGTGCTATGATTTCAGTTTGAGGGGTTTCGGGTACTTGGATGAAATATAAGTCATTTAAAAACTACTGAGCTAGGAACTGGGGATTTATTGGTTTTACTCACAATTGGTTTTGTTCATCTTTAAGTCATTTAGACATGAAGTGTGATGCCAACTACTGCAGTTTCATTAACATTTTAAGTGTTTGAAGACTGCAAGTGACTGTGTAATGCTAAATAATACACCTATATATGCATGTGCATGTGTGTATCACTGACAGCTTTGAAATTAGTTTGTAACTCTAAGAAGTTTATTCAAACCTAACTTCTTTTTAAGGTCCCAGTGAGATTTCCAAGCAATCAAGTTTGAAGGCTTGCAGTGCAGTCATGTAAATAAAACTTGTGAACAGTGGAGTCTGACAAAGCAGTCTTGAGAACTATTTATCTGGTTAATAGGCACAGGAAGATTTATTTTCAGAAATGACACAATAGTTGTGCATGTAAGAAAGAAAAAGAATTGAAAATTATATTCTCAGTATTATTTCTTTTCAGTAATCCTGATTTTGGGATAGACATACATGCTCTTTCCTCAAGCAGAACAGTCATTATTTCTGAAAAAAAAACCCACCTGCCCAGGCAAACTTTAACCCCAAATTGGTGCATTTTTATTTTAGCACTGGCTTGAAAATATTGAAGCAGAATTTTTGTGAATCTGTATTCTTCCCCTGCCCATGTACAATTTATTTTGTCACCCTAAAACTTCTAGGAATTTTCAGGCCAACAAGTGAACATTCCAGAACTTACAAGGTTGTGGCAGCAGAGGATTGATTATAAACTCTTTTCCAAACATAACTAGTAGGTTAGCTGTTGACCGGGTATTACCCAGAGAGTATGTTTTATTGACTGTGAATTCATTAATAGTTAACTGGTGTGCAGACATTGAAACAATGTGCCGATTCTTCATATTGAATCCTATCTCAGACGAATACAATAAGATGCCACGGTCTGTTGCTTTCTCAGCTCAACATTGCTGAGTGTTGATGTCAGGGAAAAGTCTTACTCGGTTAACAGCATTCCTAGAGCATTCTGTGGGACTGAAGGATCTACAGAAAACTCAGAGGCTTGAGCTACAAAAGCTGAGCCAGTAAAACAGCACAAAAAAAAAAAAAAAAAAAAAGAAAGAGAGAGAGATGTAGAATTAGTGGTGGTCCCAGTTGGTAACATGTATCTTGAGGAAAGACGTGGGCAGACAAAGGACCAGATCTGCCTGCTAAGCTCCAGCACTAAGCAAAGATTTCCTGCTATGAACTGTTACCTCTGCCAGAAAGGTTCCAATGTTCCTTTTAAATGGTTACCTGTTTATGTGTTTGGTTACCTGTTTATATGACTAGTTTTTGCACCTGAAACCTGGAGCTTTTAATTTCCTCGCTATCCTCCCAAGAACTGTGGAGAGGCATTTGTAAACTTTACTGCCTTTCAAGGCAGAGCTACCATGAATTTGTATGTCTGCAGAGACTTGAAAATGCTGAGTGCTGGATGTGACTGCTACTTACAAAGGAGTTTGCTTTCTGAATGCTGATGTACCCAGAAACACATGAAAAGTGTTTCTGTTTTAGACCCCTGTTAAACACTAGGAGGACAAACATTCTATATCTGTTGAATGCCAGGATCATTGCTGTAACATTAACTAGAAAGGAAAAACACATGGCAGCCATCCAGGAAACACAGCTATCAGAAGGTAAGCAGGCATAATCAACCGGAGACTCCAAAAAGTTGCCCTACCAACAAAATAAAAGATATGACACCCCTCTGAAGGCCCTGTTTCCTAGAATCATGTATCTAAATAGAAAACAAATGGAAATATTTAGGGCTAAGAAATAGCTCTAAGGACATGGATAAGCCAAGAAATAGGACCAACCCCAGTTGAGTTTGAGGGTGTGGTACACTATGTGGTTCTTTTGAAAGACCAAAGAGTGTATTTCTGCTCATGCCAACCCCTAAGGAGAGACATTTGAGCTCTACCTGTCTTATTCTGTAAGAAGTAATTGTTTTTTTTTTCTGGAAAGAGGTATATGATAGTGAGGACAGTAGGACTTTTCCACCCCTGCTTCTGAGATTGTCTTTGTTGGTTTTGCTGTGTTCAATGCCAGTCATCCACCCCTGGCCAGAGTACCTGGGCAGAAATAGTAACTCTGCATTTTTGACAGATTTTGTCCTAGGGTTCATCAATTTACCTTATGTATGCATGTACCTGCTAGAATCCCCAGTGACTACAAGTGAAAATACTTGTTTTCATCTTCTTGCACAGTGCATACTTATCTCCTATCCATTTTGAGACTGTGATCTTCAAACAGCAGTGAAGTATTTTCATTTTATTAATTTCTACTGTTTTACCTCCTCAGTCAACATGCATGCTTTTTGGGTAGCCTTGAAAATGAAACTGGAGTATGAAAGTCAATGAGAAACCACTTTTTTCCTATGAAAACATGTAAACCTCTGTCCTTGATTTTATATAGTTGCTCTTTCTATAAAAGATCAAGTGCAAGTTTTTTTTTGGTTTTTTTTTTATGAGTCATCCTTAACAATAAAATACAACACACTAAAGAAATAATAAACTGGATATGTGAAAAGAATAACTCTATACTGTAGACAAAGGAGATATTTGCTTAGAACTACTCTGAAAAAAAATGCACAAGGGCTTGCATTGCTTTCTATCACTGAAGCGTAAAAAGCCTGTAAGCATTATTAAATTTCTCTTATGATGGCCCTTATGACTATAAACTGAATTGAAAAAAAAAAAAGAAAAGAAAAACAAAAGGTGGAATGGTAATGAGGAACAAACTCATTCCTTATGTCTTTCTTTGGCTTAGAATGGAAAAGGCAAAAGAAGAGTTTACCCATTGGATCAATCATACAATTAAGGTGGTTTAATGTCACAAATCAAAAAGGTTAAGAAATCCAGAGAACCCAGATGCTAGTGGGTCACATGTGATCTCATGCCTGTTTTGCCATCTGTTGAAGGCAAGGACCTGGCTTTTGATTTACAAGCATGTTAACAGATAACTGACTTGCTCTGTGTTGATAGAGACCTCCAGTTTCACTACACAAATTTAGTAGCCATAGGACACCTCAGCAACAGTTTTAAGGACAAAATACTACAAGACTTCGTGTAGTGTCTGCTCTTCTCCATCATCTGTCCCTTCTTCAGTCTCTCAAATTTGCACTACTGAAGGAAGAATTTGTGAAGAATCTGCAGCTTTATTAAGTTGCTTTATTCTTCCAACCAAGTCTGTCTCAGGATGATTTGTGGAGCAGTTAGACTCCCATTCCTTTTTAATCTTTCCTTTTCTTTGGAACAGGTGACAGGTGGAATGAACCAACATACCGCAGACCTTCTTCAGCATAAAGGGGTGGCAGTGACAAACTGAGGTGCTGTGGTCTGATTCTGTGAACCTAATAGGTATTAGTTTGGACACAATGCTGTATTGTAGATGTCATAATAAAAAAAATGCACCTCATATTGTCTGCATTATTGAATGCCCGTATCATGTGCGTATATATATATATATGTACGTATATGTACATATACCATGTATTGATCTGCAATTAATAAAAAGATACATTCACTCAGCCACTGTGCTTTTCTGATTTTCTGACCATGAGAGACTTTATCTACAGTTGTTATAAAGTCATTTTTATGTCATTCATTTCCTGGTATAGGACTTTGGGTTGTAACAGAGTCTTCCTGCCACACCTTTGACTTTAAATACCAGATGATTTAGGCTGTTTGTTTTATTTTGTAGTTACTTTAATATTTCCTAGACAGATTAAGACCTATGTGCAAGACAGATGTTTTACTACACAAAACAGTGTGACTGCATTATATTTGTATTCTATGTATAAAGACTAACTAATGTGACTAGCTTAATGGAAACTCTGTGTGTGGCTCAAGGTTTTTATACGCCCAGTTTTGGAAATCAAGACTACTGGTTCAGGCCTGGGAGCAGCTCCAGCTCTAGACAGCATCCTTCTGCCTACCTAGCTCCATATCCGTAGTCTGACGTTTTTTGCCATGGACTCTGCCCAAACATCCTTTTAGAAGTGACACATCCTGATGGTGAAATACCTTCCCAGGGAAGTCTCAGCTGGGAGGAAATGGGAGAACATAACATCTCATAAACTCCCTATGACTCCAGAACAAGGCCCAAAGGCTATCATTACTGAGATGCATACTGCTAGCGTCATTTCCAAAAGAAGATCTCAATTTATTGTGTGTTGGGAGTTTCTAGGGTCAGCTCCATCCTGCTATGCGGTATAACAATGCGTCAGTTGCACAATAGAAGTAACCTCACAGTATTCATATGTCACTTCAACAAGAGAGCAGAAAAAAATACTCTTGTAGTTACAGGGTGGTTTGGGTTTTTTTCTGACATTTAATTATTATATGGCAGGCATCAGTGCTTTAATGGAAGAGATTTTTGGACTGAAAATGAAATAATTAATAGAAACCAATTATGAGTCTGTGTTTCCTATCCTTGACAAACTTCACTGGTTCGTTCTTTTTTCCTTTTCATTGTCATGTCATGTCAGAGCTGATTATAAGGGATGGGCCTTGTAGAAAACAGCATTACATGGGTGGGCTCTTAGCTTCAGTTCTGTTCTGGAGATCACGGACCTCAGTTTCACTGTCTATGCCCTCCCTCCTAACACAATGAAAATCGTGAAGTTAAAACCCAGAGGTAAATTTTTTTATCCTTTAGTCTGAATTCATTGATTTTGAGATGGAAGGGAAAGCTCTTATTTCACAAAGACCAATCATGAAGAATTTTCTGTTGTGACAGAAACCCAAATGGCCAAATATGGCTATTTTTATATATGGCAGAGGTGACTCTCTTGCATCACAAATACCCAGTATGTCATCATGGCTGACCTCTAAAGACCAGACATGTGTCTACTCACTATCTGATAGAAAACAAATGGGTATCTCTGCCAGATGGCTGCCATCCTGTTGCAGAGATCCTGAAAGCAGAAATGGTGAGAGGTAGGCAGCATTGAAAGCAACACAAGTGGGCATGCTTCTGGCAGAGGCGAAGAGACTGAGGCAGGAAGCAAGCAATCAGACAAGTGTTAATGAAGGGAAGGACAAATGGTAGATTCTTTCAGGCTAAGAAAGGCTGCCATGGGATGAGATCTGAAAAGTCCTGGTGGAATGACAATGCTGCAGAGACCATCTTGTAATAAGATATAGAGATCCTGTTCTGGTTCAAGGATGATGCATTTTTGAGGGAAAATGGATTGCAGCATCAATATGACAGCTTGGTTGTAGCATCAATATGAAAGTTGGAATGGTCACACTGGCTGCAACCATAATGTTCTTTTCACCCTGGGCCAGAGTGGCTCCATGTACAAACAAGGGTTTCCAAGGAGTGGCAAGGCAAGGATGTGGCCCAGATTAGTGAAACGCATGTCTTGGCATGGATCTGCAAGATACTGCTCTTGGTTGCCTGTGGAACTTCTCGGAACTTCTCTGATGAGCAGGAGAGGGATGTGCTGGGTGTGCAGGGAAGGCACTGAGCCACAGCAATTCACTGAGGGCACATTTTCATCAGAAGTGACTATATAGTCCATTTTCTTCCAAACAATTTAAACAGGAAAGCCTTGTTTGTCATATCTTACTTTATTTCCATTTTCTTCCCTCTCCCTAGATTGAGCACTACTGCTCCAGACCAGTGGGGACATACTGGTGAGGATATCCTGTTGGGAGAGGAGGGTCCATGTTATGCCCTGATGAGGTCACAGGGAGACTTGTCACTCCACAAACATTCTGCACTACTGATGGAGCCCCTGAAGTTCAGGTAGAGTCAGAACACAGATGGGACTTCTATCCCATTCCTGTTCAGACACCCAGTGGGTGACTTTGTTAGTTTTCAGTGTCAGTCTTTTGGCTACTCCCTCCTTGTGCGTATATATGTAGGGAGGGAGTCATACTGCTGTTTCTTTGGAACTATTCAGCTTCTTGCCTTATTTTTTTTTCTTTCACTTTTCATAGCATTATTATTCCATTAATATTCCTGAAAGCCAAGCCTTACTCCAGTGGGCTCTCATGATTAAAAATTAAATGCTGTAGAGGAGACGACAGTCCTCACATGTGCCAATGAGTCAGTAAATTCCTTTGTGAAGCCTAAGTCCATCCAGATGTTGACCTTAGCTCTGATGTTATGTTCTTTCCCTATTTTCCTCTAAGTACTTCTCTGTCTACGTAAGATGGGTATGACGTGACCATCAATGAGGAAACACAGGGTCTGTAAGAGGGTAAAGTGCTTTACTTCTTTCTACAATAGGATTGTGAAGCTCTTTCCATTGCTGTAATTCTTGGCTGTTGCCTTATGAATGCTTGTGTTACAAATATTATTGCTGATTTGTTACTATTTCCATTGCACAGGCGTAAGTGTGTAAAGGCAATGTGAGACAGTCACTTTGTGTGGGTCTAATTTGGGTTTTCAGGCTTTTCTATGGAGCTAAATAGCTACATAGGACTATAGTGATAGGCAGAGAGAATAAAAAGACAAGGACCTATTTACATGTAGCTCCAAGAAATGTTCTGTTTGCACAGTCTAAACCAAATAATGTTATTAAATAAAAAGGGAGGAAATAATATTCTGCCTAGCTAGTCTCCCAGCAATTTTGCTGTTTCTTTAATTTTCTTTGCAAGACATTTCTTAGAAACTGGACCCTGAATTACACTGTTTAGCAGTTGCTGGGATATTACTTGCTGTGAATCAAGGCAGCTCCATCATCTTCCACTACAAGCTTCATTGCAGCAGGCCAGGAAGTGTTCTGCTTCTGAAGGAGATGTGTGGCAAAGGACCAGGGGCAGGCATAAAATCCTGCCTGATGCTCAGGTTTTAGTGGGGCTTCAACAGAGGAAATGAGGATAGTGCCAAATGAATCATGTACTAGGCTCTTCCTTTGCCTTCCCCACCCCTCTGGGTGACAAAAGCCACCTTTTTTTTTTTTTTTTTTTTTTTTTTTATGATGCAGATCAGCAGACCTGGGTATTTTTCCAGGTCTTCACTTTAACCAGTTTTCTGAAAACTGACCTTTGGGAACACTCTGCCATGTCCCCTCCCAGATCTGGGACATTTTTTTTCAGAGGTCCTTTGCTTTCCTGTTGTGGGATTCAGTCTGGGGATGAGGAGACTATAAATGGGGATTCCCTCATTTCAGTCTGTTCGGCTATGTCCAGTGAATGGTGTAAGTCCCTCAGGGAGTTCCTTTCCAGCTGTCATAACATACCCACACCTGCTGACCTGCCACAGTGTCATTTCCTTCTACAGTATAGCAGGTCAGCTGATGAGGGGGGCTCTAGCAATGGGAACAGAGTGATCAGAGCTCTGCAGTGTTACACCTTTGGCAATGCTTAGTCTGGATCCCCCTGTTCCTTTGGTACTGGGATCTGCCTCTTGGTCTTAGGGCATTAGGCACTTAGTTATAGATGCTTAACACCTGGTTGCCCACAAATACATGAAACCTGGGCCTACTACTCTGCACTCTAGGTCCTTGATCCCTTTTCCAGGTCCCAATGGCTTTCACTACCTACTTGAAGATTTTGCACTTCTGTTCTGGCAGCAGACACTTTTTTCCTGAGCTTTAGCTCTGCCTGTTCTGGGTATGCAGCTTTCTGGTCTTGGAGACGGCTTTGGCACCTTCCTCAAATTGCCCCAAATATTGCTCTTTAATCAAAGGAAAGGTAGAAGTTCCAAGGCCAGGGACAGCTGGAGAGAGAGTGTCAAGTCTGATCCAGATGAAAAAACAGGATTCAAGTCTCTAAAACCTCTGTGCCCCTTCCACCTGGTTGTACTGAATACATCAGAAGGCAGCTGTCACTAGACTGGAACACCAGTGACATGAAAACAATGATATACAACACAAACTGGCATCTTTCTGTTTCTATTCTTCTCTTCCCTGGTTTGTTTTCGGTTGGGTTTGTTTTTTTTTTGTTGTTGTTGGTTTTGGTTTGTTTTTTCTTTTGGTTTCATGATCTCCGCCAAAAATACATTGATTTACTCATAACAAATCATGCCAGAATCAGAACAGCTATATCTAAATTTATGGTCTAATTTTCAGAGTAATTTCCTGCTATTTTACCTACCTCCTGAGTCAGAACAGTGTATTTCTACATAGTGCCAGACATGGACAATTCTTATTTAGAGATGAAGCCATTCCAAACCAGAGCCAACATGCCTTTCAAAGGCCAAATCTTTTAGTTCTTACTGAGGGTTTTAACTATAATGATCCAGACGTGTTTTCTCATGGGCTGTGTGTTACAACTCTCATGGTCCTTTTGATTGCATTTCAGTTATGCAGAAAGAGTGGTGGAGGCTACTCTGCAGTGCTTTGCAGAGGTGATGTTGGGATGAGTTTGAATTATTTGTTTATGAGATTAGTTTATATAGAGGTGCTCCAGAGCTGGTAACAATTTTCATTATGTGCTAGCTAGCTGTAGAGCATCCTGCACAGGGGATCTGCTCTGTCTCATGACAGAAAACAGCACAGGTATGAAAGAAACTCCAAATACTTGGAGGCAGCACATTTTGTCCCTTCTCCTCAGCATCCTACCCTGACAGCACTGGTTTGAGAATCAGCAGCTTCTATGAGTTAAGCCAGCCCCATCTGGCTTAGTGACTCATGGATGCAAGGAAGGAGGGAGGGAGGGCTTTCTTCCAGACAACACTCTGGCTATTTATTTTCAGTCTCAGAGGCACATATCACATCTGGAGCTTGCCCAGTCCTGCTATTTTTTGTTTTGTTTTGGATTCACAGTGTGTGAGTATATGAAAGCACCAATATGCTATTTTACCATCCCAAATTTTCAGTAGTGGACTGTGGCATTCAAAACGAAAAATAAACAAACAAAATTGTCATCCTTCCTGTAAAGGGTTTTCTCCTCTTAGGAGTACAAGAAAAACAAACCTATAAAAATATAAAAATTAATATAGAAAAAATCTTCAGGGACATGCAGTACAGCAGCCTAATGTTTTAGGTCAGTATGAAGAAAATACAGCCTTGCAGACACATATGGTTAAGACCCTAAGCTCCTCATTGAGCGAGAACCCTGAAAACATGTGGGACAGTAAGCCCCAGTCTCTTCATTAGAAGAAAACACATTAAGGGACACGTACAATTTACTGTGTTCAGTGCAAATGACAGATCAAACTGGTGTCCTGTGTAATTCCTACTGAAAGGTAAAACAAAGAGCTACCTGGAGGACCTCCAAGGCACTAGATAAGAGGCATCATCTTAAAAAACAAAAGGTCAACAAGGTTGAGGGAAGACCTCAAATCTATATCAAGTGAGAAGATGGGAAGGAAGAAATATCTTTCTCTAGAGGTCATTCTGAATCAAGTGTAGAAGGGATGGGTTAAGTTGTGGAGAAACCAGCCTGGCTATACTCTTTCCTCAAGCAGAGCAAGAATCAACACCCTCACTGTCTTTTATGTTACTTAGGGTCTTTTCTGACGACTTCCAAGAGTTTCTGCATCTCATTTCTCACTCCTTCTAGGAATATTAATCCACAACTCTCAGGGAAAGTTTTGCACCCTTTTGTGTGCCATCATCCCCTGATAATAAGCTGTCACAAGACCTTTTGATTTTTCCACAGACCTCTTATTTCAAGGCTTCATTTTCATGCTCTGATGGTTTCAGGCCTGATTTTAAAATAACTGCACCTTGATGTGATCCACCCACGCCTAAGGATTCTTCATCTTAGCCTTTTCTGATTCAGGATATTCTTTGGTTGCTCTTCACTGACTACTGCTCAGTTTGCTCCCAGGAGGGCCTTTTGTCCATGCTCTGATCAGGTTTTTTTCTACCCTAGTCAAATTGAAATGTCTTTCACACCCAGTACCCATCCTCAATGGGAGAGAACTGAAGATATCGTGGCAGGCTTTGACTTGGAAAGGTTTAGTTGTAGGTGCTTATACATATTCCAAAACTGGTACAGGTCTGCATCGCCATGGTGACAGAGCCCTTCTTAATTCTCCTCAGCAATAGAAACAGGGAACAGAGAGGCCAGAGAAGGGAAGTATGGACCCAAGGGCTCTGAGGATGGTACATATTTCTTCATGACCTTGAAGGCCTACCTAGTACAGGAAGGGAAAGCATCATTCAAAAATTGCTAGCCACTGATGGTCCAGAGCAGGATTTAGATTCAAAAGAGAAATATGAGTTGCAATCAACAGAACAAGCACAAATAATCCTATGTGTCTGGTTGGGTTTAGGTTTGTTTCTTTTTATTTTTATTTATAATTTTATTATTGTGTGTGTGTGTCTGCGTTCATTTCTCATCCGTGTTCTGGTTTCTAAGCAAGAAAGGAGGACCTGCCTCTTTACAACCATGTATGTACAGAACAAATTTAATAATCAGTGAATTTAACCTACAAAAGAAAATGCCCATTCATCACAGGCAGCTGAGAGCCTAAGCTTATTTTTTTTTTCCTACACTCTGACACTGGATAATTCAGGTTTAGATATCACATCACAGAGATCCTGAATGTTGACTTGGGTGTAGGGACAGCTCATGAAGCTTGCAAAGGGTAGACAATGTCCATGATTTTGCCATAGAGTTGTAGCTGCAAAGGTCCCTCTTGTCCTGGGAAGGAAGTAGGTGAGAAAGTAATAGAAAGGAGGATAACTAAAGGAGAGGGTGAGGGAGCATGGGAGAAAGGGGGCACTGGAGAAGGATGAGGAAAAGTGAAGCCTTTCAGCCCATCACCAATAGTGGCACCTGTCTCAAAATTGGACTCTCCTGTGTTTCAGTGGCTTGTCTTATTGCCACAACTTTGGGAACAGCAGCCTGTTAACAGGAAACAAGCTGGCTGTGCTTCCCTTAGCCTTGCTGGGCTGGGGTGGAGGCAAAGGCTGGCTCTTTCTGCTACTGAGAAAGTCTTATCTTCCTTGGGGTGTGTGAGTGCTGCAACTCACTTCTTCCCACCCTTACCTCCTTCCCTTGGTATGGACTCTACGGTACACCCCAGCCTCAGCTGCCTGGGCATTTGGGAGGGGTTTATGCTTCACAGAAGGGCTGCAGGATCCCTGGAAGCTGTTTTGGTCATGTAATGGCTAAATCCCTTTGGACAGACTCCCCAGCCAATGTTATCCTACCTTGCATCCTTAGGCTGCACAGAAGATGTTTAATGAACATAAAAGGACTGCTTGTAAAGGATGATAGCAATCACAAGAAATAGAATTATTTGCACTACATCTCAGTGAAAGTGGCTTAGAAGGACAATATAGGTGGTCATCTGTCCCCTCCAGAGTTCTCTCTCTGTGCTCCCATGCATGTTTACCTCTGGGTCATGCTGAGGTCTAAAGAAAAACCTGCGCACTGTCTTCTTAATAGCAGACACAGGGGTTATCATTCCAGTCTTGAAAACTAGGGCTACAAAGTGGGGACATATTTTAGGAGAAATGAGTATTTAAAATACATCATATGTGTTCTATTGGTCTCTTCCTTACCTCCCTTGCAGTGTGTATAACTTCCACTGTCTCACTTCCCTTTCAGGCAAATGTTCGGCTCATTATTTCTCTCAGCAGAGAGCATTCCCGTCACCCTGTCCCTGCGGCTACTAACCCACCTCCTGAGGCTTAAAGAGGAGCTTGTGGGCTAGCATCTGGCCCAGTCCTCACTGCGACTGTTGCTTCACTTGTACACAGCAGTATGTGTTGGATGGAGCTCCTACTCCTGATGAAAGGAGAGTGCCAAACCGCATGAATCTGGGGTTTGGCAAAGCCCAGCTGCTTCCAGTTGGAGAGTCAGGGAATGCTGGAGGCAGCAGCTCCAGCACAGTAAATTCATCATTTGTAAGGAAGGATTGGTCCTGAAAAAAAAGGAGATGGCTCATGTAGTCATCCCCCTCCTGATGGTAGCTGAGAGGCCCTCTTGTAGTGTCTGACACTTAACAAGGCACAGCTGAGGTCAAGAGCAGTGAGGGTTTTTCCTCAGAGAGCAAAGGGCCACTGCTCAAACTCACATATTCTCCACTGAATTAACTACCATGAAACCATGGGGCTGATGCCAAGAGTCAGTAGTCCATAAGCTCAACTCTGTAATGATGTTTATTCAGTGCACATCTAGAGCCGGGGCATGACAATAGCACAGGTAATATGTGGACCCAGATACACATTTCAGTATGTGGTTGTGCAACAGGTGTGGGGCACTGACAGGAGGAAAAGGGTGTTTGAGAGGACCATCCATAGCTGTTATTTGCACACCTTGCCATATCTCCACATTCCAGTTACTTCCACAATGTTCACTTTTAATAACAAAGACATTGAAAACATTTGATTTACTAAATGATATACAAAATGGTGAGCTTCCTCCTTCCCAAAAGTGAAGGACAACAAAAAGGGATCAAGAGCTTCTCAGGTATTGTAGAAATATATCCCATAGGCAAGAGGTACATGAAAACGATGTTGTGTTTCTTACTTGACATCTCAACTGCATTTTGGAAACATTTTTCTGAGGAAATGAAATATCAAGAAAGCTCTGAGATGATACTTCATAAATAAGAAGAAAATTAATTCTGTAGGATTTTTCCTGCATTAGGGATGGATCCAAACTAATTTAGGAAACCATCTGCCTACCTGGGATTTCTGGGAAACTTCTGTTTCAGCTGTCTATAGATGAAGTCTCCAGAGCAGAGAAAGCTCTGTGATAACTCCAATGATGCCAATAACAGCCAATAATTAGCTAACTGGAAGTTCATTAGGCAGCCTAGGAAACAGCTATACAAGTTTTGAAATAATTTCACATGTTTACCCTTGATGGGAAAAAAAATAATAACAAAGGTAATGAGATAAAAGGAGTGGGGACAACATCATTAGAGCCAGGCACCTGCGACTTGCTTTGAGATTGCATTTGTGCCATGAACCATACGGATTGCAGATTCCTGCCAATGTCTGTCTCTTCTTTCCCTCCACCTCCACTTCACAAAGAAAAAAAAATAAATCTACAGTACCCTTTGTTATTAAAAGGCCTTTAAAAAATCACCCAGAATACTCCATGGCTGTAGACATAGCCCATCCTTCCCTTGGGAAAGTGATAGATGCCTTGTATGTAACCCTGGCAAGATGCATTGTGCTACAGTCTCCTAACTTTGACCCTTTCATATATTCTTTTATTTCCCCCAAGAAAAACAGACTTATAAAATGTAACTCATTAAATGACCAAGCACTGTGAGACACTACTGCTAAGCCTCTGCTGCGAAGGCTTTTAAATTTCACATGGTATAAAAAAGTTTACTGGACACTTGTTCCTCTTTAAATTTGCAAAACAACCTTTTGGATCCCAATGTTATAAACTACCAGTGAAAGTGAACTAAAGAAACTCAGATTTTATTGTAAATCATGTTACTAGGAGTTGTGCTTTAACACTTTAAGACTTGGCCTAAAGATAAAGAAGCAGTCGTTTTTACAGTTAGGTTTGGGGTTTTTTTGGTGGTTTTTTTTTTCTTTTCTTTTTTTTTTTTTCCCCAGCTGACAGTCTGACAAGGTACTGAATTAAATAATACAAAGACTTCCACCCCAAAATGCACTGGATCTCATGGAAAATTTGAGGTAGATTGCTTAGAAATCTCTTGTCACTCTTTTTCCCCAAAGTGCAGATCAGGAAAAGCAAGGGAAAGATCTTTCCAATCTAGTCCTAATGATTCCATTTTGAGGCAATTTAATAATATCACTTTACTGCTCTAAAAGGGATGAGACAGGAGCTTCACATCTCCTTTCCACACACCAGAAACCATCTTGGATACCACAGATTTCTTGGCACCTCATACAGTCAGTAGCTTTTATTCAAAGACTATTCAAAAAACTTTATTTGCCCAAACAAGAATATCTAATAATCATCATATCTGAGAGAACTTCAGAAAAGAAACAATCTAATAGTATCATCAGAAAAGTATGGCCTGCTTGTTTCCCTTCATCAGCCAGTTTCAATGACTATCCCATTTGAACTGTGTGGACAAGAAATGGTAACAACAGTAACAAGCCATTTTTGAGTGACTTGGCCTGTGTGAGAGTGAGTGAGGTTTGAAAAATGTCTTGAGAGCCTTAATTAGAAAACTTCAGGGAAGGAGCTACTATCTACCTGCTGGCTCTCACATACAAATCTTGAGATCATAGGTAGGGTTAGTCTAGGAAATTAGACAGAAGCATTGGTTGGACATGGGGCAACCATGGGGTTATCTTTCCTGATAACTATGAACAGGGAGAAGTGACTAGTTCCCGTGTTACAGGAGTGATCATTACCTGGTCCCTTCTCACCTGTAATGCCTTTACACTGTCTGCTCCCTAGATACCTTTCCTTTTCCATGTTCCACAGGTCTTTGAGACAAATTAGCCATAAGCTGTCATCTTTGGTGTTTTGGTTTGGGTTTTTTTGTTTGTTTTGTTTTGTGTTTTGTGGTTTGTTTTTGTTTTGTTTGTTTGTTTGTTTTTAATGTGTATATACCAGTTTCTAAAGCATCTATCACAACTTTGCACCCATATATATTACATCTGGACTAAAAAACTAGGTGCAAGAGGTCAATGATTTTTTGGCCAAGTAGTCCTTCATCTGTGCTAGGTGATGCTGTTTGTTGGGGGCAGATACTGTCTCCACTCTGAAGGAGATAAAGTGGACCTTGCTGCAGTTGGATGGTTCCTGGGCTGTACATCAGTCTGAGGTACTTTGGCAAGTCAGATGCATGCTTTAAGCATGCACTTGGAAGGACCAAGGCCCTCCAGGCTACTGCAGGAGTGCATGTCACTGGAATAGAAGTGGAAGGGCTGAGAAAAAAGGACTGTATGTTTTCCAGTCTCTGAAAGGAAATATTTTTCTTTGGAATGAGAAAGGAAACAATGAAAGGAAAAAAATTATTCTGGTAAATACAACAGAGAGGAGATGATACCAGTATAATGAGATAGTTGAAGGTACCTTGTAAAGCTGTCTGCAGTATTCAATCTTTTCAGGAAAGGTCAAAGGCTTGATCTTTTCTGCTACCTGTATTTCTACTTGTCAAAGCTCAGCTCAGATTCTTCAATATGAGGGAAGGATCTAAAGTGATGGATAATACTCCCACGACCTCCCAAAAGCTAGGGGGGAGTTTCCAAAAGAAAAGTATGGCAGTTTCTTTAAGAGTGAAATGAATTTAGTTTCTAAATTTCCAACCACTCCTTTGGGAGGATTTAAGCTGTTTTTTATTGTTTCTGTTGGTTGGAGTTCTTTTGTTTGCACCCAGAAAAAAAGATTAGTCAGGACCAGTAGACCTGATCCTGATACAAGTTTGGCAAAACAAACATCGATTGCCTTTGGATTCCAGAACTTAGAGCTCAAGACTCTGCCTCCACCTCTGGAGAAATACCTGTTTCATGTACTGTGCTCTTTACTGCCTACTGTTTGCTGCTGAAGTGGCTGATGCTCACAGGTGAGTGCAGAAGGATTTTGTCACCCTTTCCCACCTTCATAGCTGACTGCAATTACTGATGACCAGAAAGTAGATATCATTCTTTGAAGTGCTGTATTGGCCTTTTATTGTTTTGTTAAGGTTATTTTGCTCTAGATTGTTAAAAGAAGCATTCAAAGAGTAATGAATTTCAATCAAAGAGCCTACACTGTATCACAGAACTGATGGAAAGCTGCCAGAATGCATAGACATGTATATGTGCTGTGCAAATTTCACCTAAAAAACCCCCAACATCTCTAAGCATTCTCAGTAACTTTTTCATTTGGAGGACTCTGTATGCCCCTCAAAGTGTGGTACATAAATCTAAGTTTGACTATCAAATTCAACTGGTTGTGGTCTGGGGTCAGAAATTTGAAGCCCCAGGATACATGTATGTGGCAAAAGACTTTCTGCCAACAAGTCTGGAAATCTGAAATTATTTATTTTCAGTTATAATAGCCTGAGAGTTGAGATATTAAATAGTAATAAGAAGAGTCTGTGTATTTCTAGCTTCGAAAAAAAAACCTTTTCAAAACTATTCAGGACTGAAACTGACTATAGAGGGTGGTTGCCTCAGGTTGAGATTCCAAGTTTAGAGACAAATAATAAGTTGTTTTACTGTTAGAATTGTTTAGGACAAGGAGAATACAACAATTAGGTCAGGAGGGTTTTATGTCTCTACTTCAGACTAAATTAGATCTACTCCAAAACCACATTGCTTTAGAAGCAACAGATACATTTGCTCCTACAGAAAGCCCAGTATGAGTCTTGGCAGAGAGAGAGACAGCTTTTGCTATGGCCCTGAAAGCATCTGCATGGTTTTCCTGGACCCTGAATGTGCTAGCAATGAGGACCCATATGTTACTGAGGGGAGTGAGTGGAAATTAACGTCCTCCTGGGATGGAAGGTAAATTGGGTTGTGTGGCTCACACCAGCATTGCATTGACAAACAGCACTAGCTGGAGTCCCAGAGTCACTAGAGAGTTTGTTTTTCACAAGGTTGTGCAAGGTTCACTCACATCCTTCTTGCTTGCTGGTCCTGAAACTACATGTTAACCCTGTGCTTCTGTTGATGTGTCTGCGAATGTTTTACATTGTTTAATATGCAGCTGTCAACAGTGACTGGAATTATTTTTACACCTAGAGATGTATTTTCCAATGGAGTTGTTTACCTTTAAAAGCTGCGTATGAATTGTGCTGCTCATGTCATTTTTCTGGATGAAAGTTACCTACAACTTCTTCACAAATTTGTCTCAGAAGGTTTCTTCACACCTGAAATAAAATTCACACTTTATAAATGATAGTATGAGTTATGACAGTGTGCTCTGGTCCAAAAAGTCTTCCCTTTAGATTAAGAATGAAGATCTGTTTCCTGTCACCCCATGGACTCTGACCATTTGGGTTGCTTTGGCTGATAGTCTATAGAGAGACAGTATTACCTACAGCCTGGTGGGATAGTTCTAGAGCCAGTAAATCAAATTACTGCAATCTGAAGGTGCTGATGACTATATTCACTGGTGTGTTTCCTTGGCCATAGCTGTGGGTTTAGGAGAAACAGGGAAAAGAGCCTGAGAAAGGAGAGGGGATACCTTATGGACCAGAACTAGACACAATCTGGCTGAAGTGTTGGTTGACATCCCTTTGGAGCCAAGAAATAATGGCTTGAACAATGCAGATGGGATGTTGTGAGAGTGTATAAAATCTCTCACCCACTGAATCCCAACTAACCACAGCACAGCTTTATCTTCAGTGTTACTTGGAATTTTGTCAAGGAGGCTTTTTTTGCTTCTTCTTTTTCTTTCTTTCATTGCTTTTTTTAAAAAAAACTCAAGGTCAAACAAAACACATGCTTCAAAATAAATCTTTATCAGGAGAGATGGAGGACTAAAGGGCTTCCTATTTTTAGTAAGGGCAATCTAATCTAAGTAGAAGTTGTTCTGGGGCATGCTCTATTTTCCATGAAAGGTAGGTGCTCCCAGAACAATTCCCAGGGCTTTCTGTGCTTCTGTTTTCAGATGCAACCCAAGCCACTGAGCTTTATTAAGTATCCTGGAAAGTTCTGAGCAAAATAAGAGACAGCTGATAGTCCTAGAATACCAGTACTTTTAGTAAGGTCCTGCAGCTGTATCTCTAGGTTTTGAATTCTCATAGGCTTTAAGCCAAGCTCCTTTCCCCAGTCCTCCCCTAGCTACTGATATGGTCCTTGACAGGGGAAAGCATCTGTCCAACTCAAAGCAGAGAAAGTGATTAAGTGCTTTCTTAATCAGGGCCTTGTAGCTCTTATATTTGAGTCTTGGCTTAGTCAAAGATAGCTTTTAATGTGGAATTGGATGGAAATGGTAATGAGACAGGGAAGTTTTCACTTTTAGATCATCACTGAACATTTTTTCAGGGAGGAAAGCTCAATAAAATTATTGTTGCTTGAAGAGAGTCAAGAGTGTATTTGGAATGTTGCAGCACAAATATCTTGGCTGGCCTGACTGCTTTGTATCACCAGCATTATAGGAATTAGCTTGTGAGTTTACAGTGCTGAAACAGGACAAGTACTCTTGAAACACCCAACAGACAGCTGATATAAAGCTCAAAGATGAAGAAAAATAAAACACAGATTTGTTTTCCAAACCAGAAAAAAAAAAAAGGAAATACCTTTCCCATTAGCCTGAGACTTTAACCTATATCCCATATATGATGAAAAAAATTGCAGATGTCACTTAGAAATCTAGTTGATCCGTTTTGACCTGTAGTGAAAATTATCATCAGAATGTTGAAATTTACAAAAAAAAAAAAAAAAAAGAAGTAAAGCCAGATTTCTGGATAACCTGAATGCTTAATGCTTTGGGAAAGGATTGATCATTGAGTAGTATGAGATATTTGGGAGTGGGGAGGTAACACAGAGCCAGGGCTCCGAACTATCTTTTTTTTTTTTTTACATTCTAATACAAGAGCCAATCTCATCTCAGTTTGCAGAAGGCTTTTCCATTCTGAGTCATGTGGAAATCTGAATCAGGCTGCCCTCCTTTCTACCTCTTCAGTTCTAAGAAATGATCTGCATCCCTTGAAGTTTCAAGAGGAAATATATATAAAGCCTGTAAGTATTTACGAGAGCTATAAAAACAGAGCTTCGCAGTAGTTGACATGGGAAGTGATTAAGGTATGTTATAAGCAAAGATTGCAGAAAAGAGAGAGAGAAGTGATGCCAGAAGGGAATCTGGCAACAATCCCAAGGTAACAATAAGTGACTTTCAGAAGGAGGAGTTGTGGGAGGAAAAGTAAAAAAAAAAAGAAATCGAGGCAGATGCAAGACTTTTTGGCCCTGGGGGATAAGCCATGGAGACTGTTCATCACTGCACTCACAGACACAGGAGTAAGGTGATGTCTCACACTGCTCCTGACTCAGAGTTCACTGGTCAAATCCCACAAAACAGGACTTAATCAAGATGTGTTTGAATTCAAAAGGGCTCCATTTCCCAGGCATCTCAGCTTTCTGTGTTTACCCAAATGGATCTTGGGTCTCTCCAGGGGTTAGGAAAAAGCTACTCTGAATAGAAACACACACATGGGCCATGCTACCAGTGAGCAATTCTCTGAGTGCCTTGTTTTCCTGTTTAACAGGTGGAGCATGTGTCCAGACCTGTCCCTAGACAGCAATGTGTGACAAGAACATTCACAGATGAAATGACAGCTGAAAAGCACTGAGCTGTCATGATCAGCAATGAATACAAAAGTGTAGCTTGTGAAATTTCATTTTAAGAGTTGTAATAATGTTGTGGGGAACTATTCTTCATGTCCCAAATGGGACAAAAAAGGCTTCTGACCAGATGCCCTGTAAATGGGGGAGAAAGCAACCTTCTCATCTTCAGGAAAGTAGAATGGTGTACAGAAAGGCAATGCATTAGAAAGATATAGACACAATTCAAAACTTCAGGAAATAGTTGTGCGTAAAGGGTATGTTTGCTGGAATTGGACCACCTGTAGGAGAAAAAAGTAAAGGTTGAATACATCAGGAAATACTGAACAAGTGCTTTAGCCATTAGTTGTCCTCCCCAAAGGTTAATGATCTGCTACCTTACTTTCATCAAGGTTTACTTATGGCATTTTAGTGTATGTACAACATTGGCACTAGTGTGTAGTCTGTATTCTGTTGCATTAGCATATTAAAAATATGAAGTACAATGACACAGAATAAACTTATTGATCTATGAATATAGAGCAAGTATATCTTGATAGGCAGTGGTATTGATGGCTTCATCTTTGGCTCTTATGAGCTTCCTTCAGTCCGTACCAATGTGAGGAAGAACTCATACTCAGAATCAGTGTGTAGCTGTAGATTCCTGTCCAAATTCAGGTATCAAAAAGCTGGGTTCAGATCATGATCATATTGCAGGAACACGTTAAGATTCTGCAGTGATACTCTCTAAAGCTCTTACTATTCAGGATTTTTATTAATCACCTAGATAGAATGAATGGAGAATATACTACTTAAATTACCAGATGACATAAATCTGTAGAGCTGCAAGAACAAAAGACGACAGTCTTGAACTTCAGAATTATCTAATATAAGTGAAGGAATAATCCAGGAATTTGGAAAGGGAAAGGATGAAATTCAATAAAGACAAATGCAAGATGCACAGTTCTATACTTAGACAAGAACAAAGACACAGATGCACAGTTCTATACTTAGACAAGATGTACAAATATGGGATGTGAAATAAACAGCAGAAAAGGATCTGGGGTAATTGTGAATTGCAAGCTGAAGAGAAGTCAAAAAAGTTAAGATTGTCGTGAGAAAAGCAAACACCATACTGGGACATATAAATTGTAGTACTATCTGAGTGACATGGGATGTGATTTTTCTTGTGTACAATCTTCTCTCCAGTTTTGGGCACCATGGTTCAAGAAGGATGGGACTGGTTGGATAACATCCAGAAGGGACCAGCAAGGATGATCAGAAGTCCAGAGAGCATGACTGATGAAGAGAGATAGAACTAGGGGGGTTGTTTAGTCTAGAGAAGATCAGACTGAGAAATGGCATGATAACAGTCTTTAAATGCATAAAAGACAGAAGAAGAGGAAGAGAACAATTTGTTCTTTATGGCCAGGGTGCAGAGGAGAAACCTTAAATTATAGTAAGGGACATGTATGTTAGATACAAGAAAACCCTTCATAATAGGAAAGATAATGAAGCCCTGAAACAGCCTGAGAGTGGGACTTAATTGGAAATTTTTAAGAACAGAATGGACACAGCATGTCTCGGGACTGACAGAGGGAGGACAGGTTTTGTCTGTGAGCAGGCAGACAGAGTTGATGGCACTGAAGTAACTTACTGCTCTATTCTGAGCAATGTCTACCATCAACTATAACAAGTTCTTGCTAAGGTATGATAAGCACTGTGGTGCATATATTCAGAAGAGTAATGGATAATTCAGGCTGCTGGGCAACAAAATTTTACCTTTCTCTACAAAAAATCAGATGTCAGAGTCACAATAACAAACTTAGGCACTTCCTCGGGTCTCCAAACTTAGCCTACAAATCAGTGAAGTCACATACAGGTGGCCAAAGGACTTGCTTCTGTGCTTGGAACATGAGGCATTTAGCAAAGCAATAACTTTATCTGGGCCTTAATCCAAAACTTCGCCTCAACACAACCTGAATTTCTTTTGATAGATGAAAAAAAGAAAATTACTTCATTTTCTTGATACTATGTTCTAGTAGAAATAAGAAGACATTATTTTTCATGTTTTTCACAACAAAAGTGAAAAAAAAAAAATCTGCTTATGGATAAAATAAACTGTATTTCCTGAATTTTGGAAGAGACCTTCTTCAAAGGTTCTTACCCTGTGGTTGTTAACATTGGAAGAGTCACCAGCCTCTGGGCAGGATCCCGAAAGAAAGCTTCACAGGTTTTCAGTGTTGACCACAGTTCTGATAGCCTGCGTTTACATCTGGGCCAAAAAAAATACAATGAGTTGGAGAGGAGCTATTAAAATCTGCATCTAGTCTTCTGGTGTTGTTTTTTATTACATTTCATCCATAAAAATATTTTTTGTTGTTATATTGCAGGTAATGACATATGCTATATAAGAATGATTCAGAAGAATGCTGGAGACTTCTCAGGACTGCTGTAACTTGGAGGCAGGTCCTTGTTGTGGGTATAGTTAATGCATCATTTTCTGTGTTGTGAGAAGCTCTAGGTCTCCAAGAAGGTTCTTCCTACTCCCTTTGAGTCTGGTGTTTGCTCCCATCAATACCCAAAAACTCTGGAGGGATCCAGATTTATGAGTCCTGTGATTTATGGAGGCTTTTTGTTTCCTAGAAGTCACAGAAGGACCTAGTTATATCCCACCTCTGCCCAAAGGAGATACTCCCCACACATTGTCTATCACAGGCTGCAGTGACCAGCTGCCCCCCATTCCCTGCCACAGGTAGCTCAGGTGGGCAGACCTCCCACCATTTCTCCTTGCACCACAGATAGAAATAAGCTAAATTATTATTCAGTTGAAGAGAGGAAGGAGGATGCTTTGAGTCCTCTGCAGGTAAGCAGAAGTGGGCTAGCCTATGGGATAATATCAGTGTTAATTTGTCTGTGCTCTGTAGGTAGGGGTCAGCTATCATGCACCATCTTGTTACATGAGCTCAGAAAAACAGTGTTGTCTGTATCAGCGATGAATGTTGGCTCTGTTATAACAGCCCCAGAAGGAGATAAAGGCAGAATTGCTGTGTTGGCCCTCTATAGAGCCAACAATTTCCATAATTTTTCATTCCCCCCCCTCCTCTCTGCACCATCCTTCTCTCTGCTGCCAAAGAAAAGAGCCCCTCAGAGGTTACCCTCCGCCTTTCTTGAACTCGCATGACTTTGCCGCTTCGGATCCTTCACCCCCTGTGTTTAACTGAGGTTATGAAAACCAAGCTTCTCTCTCTCTGTTTATTTTCAGTGATCTCCTCTGTGTGTTGCCAGCAGCCAGAGCCATGGCCTTTCCCAATACAGGGCATCGCAGTGAGTTTGGAGTGCACCCAGTGTTGATGAGAAAGGTGCACAAGTCAGCAGCCAAGTTGAGCTTATGTAAAAAAAAATTCAAGTCAAGGCCTCACCAAGATTTATAATGTTTGTGTTCAAGGTACTGGTGATTGCGATAAGGACATGTTTTTTCTGCTTTTCTGAGGTAGATACCAGCTGCAGGGTACAATGCAGGGGATGCAGGGGATGTCAAAGAACACAACCAGACAACTCTGCAGCTGCACCAGTCTGAACCCAGGGTGAAAGGACCAGCAGCAGCTGGGCTTTGCACAGGAGTAGTTTCCATAAACCTGGAGCATGTTGCAGATATTAAATTCATGGCCGAAGAATCCCAGTGGCCCAGCTCTCAGGAACTGGATTGGCCATCTGTGTTTGATTGTGGCAAATCCTCAGTGCATTGGAAAGTAGCCTCTTCGAAGCGTGCTTGGGTGACTTAGAATCCAGCAACCTATCTTCAGGTATGATGGGCTCATATCTGCAAAGCATTTCTGTTGGGAAAGAGGATCCTAAAGCTTTCAATGCTCAGCATTAAGTTAATTTAAATCCTACTGATTTCAGCATTACTGAAATGTATTTCCTTCTACAGCAGCTTTAAAAGGAGTCCTAGTGAGAAGGAACAGCGGGTGAAAAAGTCAGAACAAAAATAAGAAGGGGGATAGTTTATAGATGTATTGCAGGGTGAGATAAAAAAATGCATCTATTTAATCTCTGCTGTTTCTCTGGCTTCTCTTCCAGTTTTGCCTTTCATGGAATATATTTAATCAGTCTTGAATGTCAGAGCATGAATGTGGGTGATGCTGCTCCAGAAGGCTAGCACAGAGCATGGGCTTCTCACACAAAGCAGGGGACGTGCAAATGCCAGGAGGAGGCTATTCGAGGTCCAGGAGGGCTTTCTACACTGATCCTATTTTATAACTTCCCTGGAGACCACAAAACTGTGCAATAGTCTTTCTTTGTACTTTCTTTTTCAGCTGTGTCTTGAAAGATGGCTAGAACACTTCCTAGGGAAGATCCCCTAGGCTGGCACTGTGCTTGTGATACTTGTATTCTGTATCAAGCTAGACACCTCTCCCAGGGAATTTCTAGGACTGGAGATGAACAAGGCCATGGGGAGGAATTCACATCAGCTAGTCCTGAGCTGCAACAGCTGCTCATCTCTCCATGCAGGTGCACTGTACCAGAAATCAGACTGTGTCTTGGATCTTGATGTGCTGCTCAATGAAAGGAAACAAGGAAGCCTGTTTTTCCGGAACTGGTTGTCCAGTGGTATTTTTTTTTTTTTACTTATTATTTCTTTTTAGAAGGCAGGGTGGGGAGTGTAAATCTCATGACACAGCTTTTGCTGTAGAATTTTTGTGTCTTTGCTTTTCACCAGGCCACAGGTTCAGTGTTAAGTAGAAGTTATTGCAACAAGTGATTGAAAAGGGCTAGTATAGGAAGAAAACCAGACTGAATACATGGAAAAAATCAGGATGGCATGCTTGTCCTTGTTTCCCCAGGAAAGAAGGCTAAAACCAGACCTCAGGCTAAGTTTGAAATACAATGTCCCATGCACATGAGCCACCCTACAGTTAAAGCATTATTTTTTCTTCCTTCCACGGTTTTTTGTTGAAGTCATGGGAGTTGCCCCAGGCAACACAAGGGTAAAGTTGTCTGTGACTCATCCTGTGTCACTGTTAAGAGTCTTGTACTTGTCCCTTGGGGGATGTCTGTCACAGCAAATAGATACCACTTGATTGAAAATAGTTATTAAATACTCTTTTTCCTCTCTTCCTTATTTATCTTTTTTCTTCTGCCATTTCATTATTACCTAACTCAGAGAATCACTCCAGACAGATGAAGTATCTATGGGTATTCCTTCTTCTTTTTACTTTTGTTCTGACAGAAGTCCCTAATACTATTATACCAATTACTCAGCTACGCACAACAGTGGCTCAAAAACTCCAGAGTCAAGTGATTGTTGTGTGACCACATCTGCAACTCAATGATCCACACCAACTTTGTACCCCAAGTCCACACTTGTTTCATCTTCTAAACCACAGTATCATGTGGCTTCTGCTGAACAATAAATGTAACACCCTCTAATAAGCTTCTTTTTATATGTTAGATTATTCACCTGCTTTGATTACTGTTATAAACCTTCAAGTAATAATGAAGCATATTCATGCTTTTTTCCTTTCATTTGTTTGCCTTTTATGGGTCAAAGCTGAGTTGCTTTGAAGTCTCTTGCACAGTCTCATTGTGAGCTTTGTCAGGGGATGTTGATATGACTGATACATAATGATAGTGATCTACAGGGAGAACCACAGAATCACAGAAATTAGGGGCTGGAAGGGACCTAGAAGATCATCTAGTCCAACCCCCCTGCCTGAGCAGGATCATCTAGAACAAGTCTCTCAGGAACAGATCCAGGCGGGTCTTAAGTGTCTCCAGAGTTGGAGACTCCACAACCCCCCTGGGCAGCCTGTTCTAGAGCTCTGTCACCCTCACTGAGAAAAAGTTCTTTAGGTATTTACCTTCGTGGAAAAGCATCACTCCAGGCCAGGATTTTGGATCAGAATGTGGCAAAACATTAAGAAAACTCCAGCACATGAACTAGATTGTTCTGCTATAGCCTATGCAGGTGGCACTTTAGCACAATTATTATGTTCTGATTTGTGTTTATATTTCATTTAACATATGGGTGCCAATTCATTTAACAATGGGTATGATACTGTAGGTAATATTTGAATTAAAATCTTAAGAAATAGTAGTTTAGGCATTTGCTTTTAGGATCCTTCATGCTAAAGTTTTACTTCTTGCTTGCCAGAAACAATCCAGACTGACTTCATTTCCTGCACCACAAAATTTCACTCAGTCTTTCAGTCAAGCTAATTTATCTCTTCTCAAAATAGAAATAATTTAGGTGATTAATTTTCCACCTATCCTATCAACTGTTTAGTTCCACTATGGCTATTGTCAGAAAAAGCCACAGACTGCAAGCCTTGGTTTATCTAGAAATCTTGGGAGAGCTTTTCTGCCAATGCTTTGTATGGGAAGTGCACTCCTGATTGCTCACCATTCTGTCATCATTGCTGGCAGTTTATCATCTTCACCAATTTTGCATATGCTAGGAAAAACTTTGATTCCTAGACATGTTCTTATACTGCCTTGATTTACCCTATAACTCCATTTTATTCTGTTGTGGACAGCCCTGGAGAAGAGAAAGACCTATGCACAGCTAATAGAGGTACTGTTTTAGTTCATTTACCTTGTGTTTTTGTTGTCATGGCTGCCACATTTTGTTCCCACAGCACTGTCTGTGCATATGTGGATGTGATTCATTACCTACAGACACTAGAGCTTGTGCTGTAGTTTGCAATGGAGCTGATTCCCTATAATAGAATAAATGAATAAATACCTCTCAGTGGGTTCAAGCCAGTGTCCAAATCACTTGGCTTTGGTCCATCTCCAAGGACCTATCAATTAATTTACAAAAATAGTGTTGACAAAAACATGGAATATTCTATTATGAGCATGTACCATATATGCATATTCTATATTTTAAAATGATGTCTTGCAATTCCATATTATACAAGGAAGAATCCACATGTATATGATCTTAGAAATTACTCATAGGAAAAGCAGAGGAATAGATCATTGCCATCATTATAAAAGAACAAAATTTAAGTAGTTGAAAAATGCCAACTGTCGTCATGTACTGTGGGAATAAGGTTTGGCTGATGTTTTCCTGCAATTCCTGAGCAATTGGAGTGCCTGGTGTATTAATTGGAGTTCCTGGAGTGCCACAGGCAAAATCAAATAGCAAAACACTTTGTAAGCTTATATGTTCCTTCCATTGCCTACTCAAAGAAAGCATGCATACTTAATTTTTTTTAATGTGTAAATCTTACAGCATACAAAAACCAACCAAAAAACAAACAAACAAAAACAAACCCAAAAAACCCGCACTTGTAAAATATTGCCTGCAAGTAGTTGTGGGTGCACATTTATCCATCACCTGTGAACATGATAATTAATAGGAAATTTATTGTATATCCACCCTTTTTTTATATAAATTCAATAATAAGTTCAAGAATCTCTCAAGATCGGGTTCTATTTAATCAGTTCTCTCAAGTATAAAACAGAACCCTCAGTCTTCAAAGCCAACCTCTCTTGCTTTGCTGCTAAACCATCCACATTTGAATTCTCTCCAAAATTATTTTTTGCTGTTGTCTTTTTTTGTTCCCTATCTGTTGTACTGTGGGTTCCTTTCTCCTCCTTTTTCCCCCCAATACCTCAAACAAAGAGAAAAACTCCCTAAATATTTCTACAGAATCCCACAAACAGTGTCAAAACACTGAGATCTGCCAACATTTCTTTTTTCATAAAAGGCAAACAATTCCCCTTCCCTTATTTCCAGCAGTGATGAACATGCATTTTGCAGAATTAGCCTCTGAAAAAGCCAGAACTTCCCTGACTCCAGCTTTTGAGGGAGATGAACTGTGCCCCTCCATGGAAAGAGCTCCCTGGAATGTACCACTGGAGACAAAGAAATTACCATATTTCCCATGTTTGAATCCTGCTGAGTGCTTGTCCTTTCTGATATTTTGTGGCAATAAACTCCATATGCTAATGTGGTAGTGGAGGACTTTTCAGTCAAGAAGTCACGAGTATGACAAGGTATAATAAAGATATAATATGGAATAATTTAAAAGAGAAGCTGTACAGCACTTTTTTTTTCACAGCAAAAGAATGTTTAAGGACTAGGGATGCGATCTATGTCATTGGGAAGATTAAATTCAAAGCTGGATGTTTGCCTAAACAATAAGGATCATTTCAAACTAGAATTAGATAAGAAAACTATCAGATGTGTTAGGACAGAGTAACCTCTTCCAGCATCTCAGGTAGGAAGTATTCCAGTTTCCCAGAACTACATTAGGACTTTCAGCTTTCTTTGGTTGTTGTCTGACTAGATACCAGCACAGAGGAGGAAGAGAAAAACATCCTTTTTCTTTAATTCTAACTAGAAATCTGATTTTGAGGAAACTATCTGCTCTGTCTTTCTTCAAACTCAGTGTTGGGCCAGTTGATGTGTTAGGGCTGGTGATATTCCATGTAGTGTCCTCCTGGAGCAGAGGCCTAGCAACAAAGATGTGCACATTTGACTCCTGAGCAAATCAAACCAAGTGTCCTCTCTGTGGTCTCATGGGATGATAAACTCTTACATAGTCTTTTCAGAAAAAAAAAGTGTGTTTTCCTTTGCAGAGGCAGAGGTTTGGGTTCTTCTGGGCTCATCTCATGCAGGTTCCCTCTACAAGGTCAGAGTCCAGGATGCTTCTCATGAACAGGTCATTCACATCTTTGCAGCAAAATAAACAAACAAAACCTGCTCATAAACAGCTCATTATCTACTCGATTTTCTGAATCATCACATCCGTCTTGCAATGGGAATCCTGGCTGAACTGGTTGTTTTTGGCAAATCAGACAATCCCTTGTGACCAGAAGTGACTGGTTTCTTCCCTTTCCTCCACACACTCTTGAACAAAATACAAGATACTTTCAACTCTCCATTGTGGGTAAAAACAAGAAACCAAAGGGACTGGGAACTCTCTCTAGCTGCAGCCCTGCTGGAGCACAGCTCCAAGCAAAGCAATAGGGAGAAAAGACAGAAAAACTGCTGTTTGGGCAGCTCCGTTTCAGAGTGGCAACAGCAGAAGAGGCCAGATGAAGGCGAGTTGGGGTGGGAGAGATGAGGAAGCAGCCATGATGCATCCATTCAGTGTTCAAAAAAAAAAGAGGCAGTTCTGAACTGGATCCTGAATTGCATTGCAATCTAGTAAACATGTGTATGTCAGTGGCAAAAGCTCTGGGGAACTATGGGGATTTTCTTATTTCCTGAAGGTTCTGAGAAACAGCAAAACAATAGAGGAAAGAAAAGGAAAACTGCATGCAGGTTTCTATGCAAAATGTGGGAAAACATACTTTGTAACAATAAAATTAAATCTGTTCTGAAATAAACCAAATTGTGTCATTCTCGGGTACTTTACAGCATAGGAAAAGCCATAAAAGTAAAAATTCAGAACTCTTTTGAACAGGAATATCTGAAAGTTTCAAAGAATGTTAATTTTATATTTTTTTTTCAGCAAAAGACAATGAGGACAAATGAATAGTGTGGTAAAGCAAAAAGAAAGATGTAAACTTGAAAAAAAATCCCATGTGAAAAAGAAGGAGGTCTTTTCTCTGGGGAAAAAAAAAAAAAACAAAACAAAAACTACATTTCCACAGTTAAAAAATGAAGGAGTTGGGAAAATGACAGTTGTAATGCCCTTTGTGTATCTGGAAAAGTAGTGGGTGCCAACACTACTAGTTTTCCCTTCTTGGATCCCAGTGAGTGACACAAGAAGCAATTTGCCTAGCCATGCTGAGAGAAGATAAATCCAACAGAGGAATTTCTTCAGATTTGGAGCCAGTGCTCTTTCATAATATGGACAATACCATGGACATGCTGAAGTACTAAGAAGAGGAGATTCAGACCTGCAGGTGGTTCCCAGGACACAGATGAGCCAAAACAGTTCAATCCCATCAGAATCAAGCAGGACATCTGAGTCAGTGAGGGTGACAGAGAGCAATGACTACCTCTGAGGCTCTCAGTTGCACATGATGAGCCAGGGGCAATATTGGCAGAACTCAGCTTTTCCCTCCAGATGCACAGCGATGACCCCTCACTGTGCCAGCAGGATGGACCATTCTCCATCAGATACAGAGGAATAACATGAAAGTCCAGCATAAACACAATTTGGACAGAGCCATCACTGCCAACCTCCTCCCCATCACTTACTCATCCCTCCCACAGACAGGACTGGATATGAAGTTGCAGTGAAAAGCAATAGCCAGGCCTGCCTGGATAGAAACTGAGCAGCTGCTAGAACCTCAGGGTGACTCGAGTAAAAATCTTGTGTCTATAATGACAGGAGTTTAACACATGCAAGCTCTTCAACACCATGGATGTGATAGACACAGAGTCCCTCCATGCTGTGGACATATGGAAATCAGCATGTTCTATTAACCCCACATTTTTGGACCTTGTTGTTGTGTGTAGAGCGGTTCCAGCACAGAGGCTAGAAGGCCCTGGAGCAGTTGCTGTCTTTCAAGGAATACATACAAGTCTCCTTGAAAATACTAATTGGGGAACATTTTCTTCAGATATTGTCCTCCAACACAAATTGCATTTCAACACAGGCCTGGATTAATGTAGGGCAAAAAAGGACTATTATATTGATCTCAGATTGATGTCTTGAAAACCAAGCCTATGTTTTGGTGCAGTATGGAATATCCCTGCTCGTCATGAGGAGGAATAGATGGACAATGAATGGAGTAACTGCCCATTAAATGTTCTGGTTTTCTTAAAAATGATCATTTGGGAAATAGGCCACTGAGTGAGGATGCAACATCAGAACAGAAAATTCCTGGGTTGCCCTTGTGTTCAACCACCATTAGCAGTAGAGGCAGCCACCCACCCCATCAGTCTAACTCCTTTCTCAATGTCATTTCCAGTCTGTAAGATTTCAGCAGATCACAGCAGCATCTTCATCAATGCTTAAATTCTTTCAGTGGGAGCTAAGCAATGCCCCAGGCATGAAAGGGTGGTGAAACACCTTTGCAGTGATACAAGTTCTTTGGATGTAGAGGAGGAATGAGGCTCGTGTTCCTCAGTAGCTGGTACCCACGCAGGAAACAAGTAGTTTGCTGCAGAATTCTGAACCTATGTGGTTGTAATACTAGATGAAACATATCTGACAACGGAAGCAGTTGTAGGAAATACTTTGTGGGGAGAAGGTGGCCTGAAGAGCACATTAGACTTCTGTAAAGGAGGAACAAGAAGCATCAAATCCAAGCAATACTAGAAATTATACTTTGTGTAATAAATTACACTAAGGCTAGCCCAAACCAGCCAGATCATCACAGAACCTGTAACAACATTTTATTCCCCTCTCTTAGGTCATGTTACTTAGGAGTTGGCAAAGTGAAGGCCCTTTCTTACAGCTTTGGTCCCCAGATACAGTGTCTGCCTTATTAACACTGGTTTGTTTTCTACAAGATACATTGAAAATATTGAGTCTGCCCAGCCAGAATGTGCTAATTAGAAACCGAAGGGGGAATTTGCAAGGTATGATTCACTATGCTTGGACAGTTAGTGAGAGTATGCATTGGCAGAATGTATGCAATTTGACAGCAAAAAGGAATTTGTGCCTACGATATCTTCCCCCAAATAGTCTCAAATTCAGGAAGGTCAGAACTGACAGAAATAGAGAGCTCTCTTTCTGATGATACATGATTAAAACAAGTGATATCGTCCAACACTGCAGTACATTTTCAGGAGGACCAGGTGATATGCTAACTTGGGGGCTGCTGAGACAGAAAGCCAGCATACTGCACCCCAGGCTGTCCCAGCCTGAAGAAAGATGGGTACACCATCCATTTAAGAGAATGCCAAGCTAAATGTACAGGCTTCTGTAATGAAGGCACCAAAGTCAGGAGATATTACAGAGAGATAATGATGGAGAAGAAAATACACACTCTAAAAGAAACAACTTTTAGACAAGGCCAAAATCAGGTTGCAGCACAGGAAAAATGATATGGCAATGGTAATAAGAAAGTTGGTCTGTGAACATCTGGCTTGAGTGGTAGCTTTGCCTCTGATACCACCAGGTTGCATTCTTTTAATAAGCCATCACTTTGTGACATTAGCAAAACCCTCTTGTGTTATTTTGCAGAACATGGCGCATAAAATCCATCCTCTAGCCTTCACAGACATAAATTCTACACATTGAGGTCAAGAGTTTCAAACAGATGGACAATACTTCTGTGTAATGAGCTGGTTCTGCAAAAGGCTAGCAGTGAATCCCCACCTGGTAGGTAAATCAGTAGATGAGGGTGATGACATGTCTTTCATTAGACAGTTGGGTTTTTTTATTTTATTTTATTTTTTCCGCAGGGACAAGGAAAGACCAAAAATAATGCTCAACCTTCTGAGATCATCTGGAGCTTTGCCAAAGACTTCATAGGTGCAAGATTTTTAGTCTTGCTGTTGATCTGGACTTTGCCTCAGTCAGTCCCTCCTGGTCTTCAAATCAAAGCCTTTCCATTCAAACCATTGCAGGAAACTAAGCAGAAGACCAAGCCATGTAATCTATGGCTTCTTTCCTTTGGGAACACCTTCAGTATCCCAGCTCAAGTAGCCATGAATATCCTATCTCCTTCTTCCTTCAGTGAACCTCAGTGGCTGTTGAATCTTCCCTGCACATATCTGTCAAAACCTTCTCTGAATTGATTCTCTAGATATATAGGGCCAGGTTAATCCAAGACCAGACAAGGAAAGAAACAGAAACAACATAGTGACATGACATGGGCTGGAATGGTGCACTACACTGAATAGTGTTGGCAGAGGAGATGAGGGGAACAGTCTTAGTCTTCTACAGAAAATTCTTGCCTAGTGTATAGAGACATGTCTTGCTGACAGAGCAATTTGTGCAGTGTCAGACAGAATAAAAGTTTTATCAAAGCTGGGATAAACTCCTTTACCCACAGCCATCTTGGAACTGGTCTTTTCCTTTCTATAGCCTTACACACCACTGGCAACAAAGAAATAATCAGGAGAACAATGTCTTCATTTAGAGATTGATGATTCCCCCTTCTTTCTGGTAAAGGCCTAGGCATGTGGCTGGAGGTCAGTTGGGATCTAAGGGCAGCCAAGTAGTTCTTTCAATCCATAATGGGATGGAGCAGCCGTTTTACTAAAAGGGAGAAAAAATTCTTTCCTATGAGGCTCAAAAAGCTTGTCATTGACCTGACAGAGCATGCAAATCCTGGTTTGCATGGGAAATGTTTTCTTTTCCTTTATACACGTGCTCCTTTGTAATACTGCTGGGGGCTGCTATGCTGCTGTCTGAAGTATATAGCTCTTAATTATGTGCAGCAGAGTCTGTCGACACAGTGAGACAGAACAAGAGAATGCTGGTAAAACTCTCCCCAAAGACAGCTCAGACCTCAAACCTGGAGGAAGATAAAGCAACTTAAAGAGTCCTGTCTCCCTACTCCCCCAGCATGATCAGAGCAGACTGACAAATCCCTGGCTCCAAATCCCACTCCCCTTTTACCACACATAACCTGGAAAATACGAGTGTCTCTCTAGAGCATCCTTTAAAGTGACTCACAAAGAGCTGCGGATCAAGGTGAATACTACCTTCTGAAAGAGGAACAGTTTGTATGACTTTCATGCCATCATCAGATCTCTTTAGCTCCCCTCCTCTTTGGCCCAAGGGCTGCACAGAAACATCCAAAAAAAAAAAAAAAAAGGGATCATACCCCAAGAGCTAAGTATTAAACATAGCAGATGGGTATATAGAGAAACAGGAGGACAGAAGGATTTCAGCTTTTTTTCTGTCT
Source organism: Ceyx melanurus (assembly GCA_024611195.1). Lineage (NCBI taxonomy): Eukaryota > Metazoa > Chordata > Aves > Coraciiformes > Alcedinidae > Ceyx > Ceyx melanurus. The sequence continues at coordinate 131,756 of JANHGL010005741.1, read as the reverse complement.
AAGATTTTACTGAAATTTAACTTCAATAAAATCCTTAAATGAACAGATCTGAGGATGGAGAAGGGAGCATAAGATTGCAATGTGTATATGAATAACCTGTTGAAGGTACACTGACTGCACCAGCATTAGCTGTTCACTCACTTGTTCCATAGAGATGGCTGGCTAAAAGAGGAGGATCCAAAATGTTTCTTGAGTCAGTGTGTAAAATTCAATGCTCATTAGATTCTGACTTTGCCAAGACTCTTAGTTTTGGGGAGAAACACCACTGATCTTCTTCCAGATTAGAATTTGGAATCTAGCTTCTACCCATTTCTAAATCCTCAATTCTTTTTATCTGGTGCCTCACTTCAGCTCCTCTCCTATTTCCTTTCTCAACACCTGTTCCCTAACAGTGCTGTTTGCATGATGCAAAATAATATACACTAGTATTGTCAATTTATGCTTAGGTTTCTTTTGTTCCTCTCACTTTATAATATATTGAGTCACAGAAAACAGAGCTGGGACAATCTGCCTGCCTCAGAGATTGCCTTTGCCTAAATAATTTGTCTAACCTGTTATGAAAGCCATTCAGAAATAGAGATTCCACAACTTCCCTAGGAAAATATATTGCCTAAAAATAGACTCCTCTTTATCAAATAGTCTGAAACGATCATCTGTAGCAAAGGATTATTTTATATGCTCTATGGTGCCAAGTCTGGGACAAAGAGGCCAGAGTAATCTGCTGCCATCATTCTGGGGGCTGTCCTTAGAGCACGGACTTTTGGGTTTAGTCACAGCAAGTCTCCTGACAGCTCTCTGTACTAAAGTTAGGCTACTTGAGCTGGTTCTGATATGTATATGCAAGGTCCCATGGTAAACAAAACCCCAGTATCTCAGTTGCTGAGATTACAGCTCTGAGTTGTGGCTTCCATGCTCAGACATCTACAACCACACCCACACCTCCTTTGGAACTGATCCCAGAGGAGCAAAACCTGGGACAAGATGAGGTACATTTTCAGGGGCAGAAGACTGTCTTTGATGAGTGGTTGGGATTACTTTTACCTGGGCGTAGACAATTAGAGACCTCCAGATGATTTAGGAGGAAAAATGAACAATTTTCTGTCTCTAGTGTTGTAGTGAACACAGCTTTTCCTAGGTGAACACATTTCTAATGCTTTCCTCCACACCACAGTGCTGGTTGAAAGCCCCAGGACTCCATGCACCATGCATCTTTGACCCTCATGGAAGTGTTTGGTTCGTTTGCCTAGCATGAAACAAGTCAAGTCAATGAAGGAAATGTGTATTCTGATTACATGTGCTATGAGGATATCAATCCTCAGATGCAGTGTTCTGACCTAAAATGAATTAAACCACATGTGTACTTTCATAGAAAACACAAATTACTCTGGTTCTTATGTATATGATCTATGCCTTGCTTAGCCCAGGCTTGGGCAACAGATCTAAAAAGCTCAGAAACATCTTGGTGCCTAGGCCAAATCCTCAACTTTTGTATTTTTTGTCTATGGAATGAGTGTAGGTTTCTAAGATAAAAATGTTTGATGCTTTCTTTGCACATATACAGCTAGGCTTTGTTGCTAGAATCAGTGACAGTAGAACCAGTGACATCAGTGGAGTTTTTCTCATTTACTTCAGTGAATTTGGCTTTCTTTTTCTATACCTATAGAGTTACAAACTTCAGAGTTGCCTGAAAAAGCCTTGACTGTCATTGCTCTTAAATAAGCATCCATAAAATGAATTTAGATTATTTTGTGCACTTCTCTGTCCAGAATAAATAATTAGGTCCTCTCACCCAAAGGTTCCAAAGACATGGCAAGAACTTAATGCTCTCTGACTACTAACAATTCTAACAGATGCTGATAAATGGCAAGATTATGTAGAATCACAAAATGAAGTAATTTCCTTTTCCAAATAAAATTGAGATTCAATAGATAAGTACTAGAGAATCAAAGTTACCATCTTTATAATGATTATCCATCATTTCAGACCACATCTTACCATCAGTGTTGTTGAATATTCAGTCTCTTGTCCCAACATGAAGTCAGATGAGAGTATTTATGGCAGCTGTTAAGATAAGGCAAAAGGTGTCCAGCTGTGCTTCTGAATAGCTTTTTGCAGCTGCATATGGTGTTGCTGAGGCAGTCTTGATATGCTTCTTAGTGTTCCCAAATTAGTTCCCAGCAGAGCTTAAGCCCCTAAGCTGAATGATGGTGAGTGTTCTAAGTTTGGGAATTGAGTTAAACATGTCTGGCTGCTTGGACTGTGAAAAATATGATTTGCCATTGATGTGACTGGCCTAATTATTTTGAGGACAACATTCCTAGCTCCAGAGCAATGTGATCCACCTAAGGCTGTGATCTCAGACATATCCCCTTCCTCATAAAAGGGATACTGGGGGTCTGAGCCTTGTGTAAAATAACAACAGTGTAGCACCCTATGCCTAATGATGCTGGAAAAGGCTCTTTGGTATCTGAGAACCTGAATCCCATGAGGAAAAGCTGGTGGTTTGGCTAATGTCCAGTGTCAATCAACTACACACAGGCTGGGAGGATTTTGTCACAGTTCATGACTGACCCCAAAGAGGAAGATTATTGCCTAGGGAAGGGTGCTGTGTTGGATCAATGATGCATGACCAAGTCTGATTAATTAATAGGATGAGGAGAAGCTTATTTGAGTCTCTCTGGAATATTTGCATTCCACATACTAAGGTAGTTGCTTTCCATGATGGTCTAAGTCTGCAAATTCCTTCTGGACTGAACAATATTTTTATTAATTTTTTTTTTAAGCATGTAGACTAAACATGATCCATACATCTCAGAGCTGCTTTCCCTTGCATTGGGAAAGCAGGGCCCTTTGGATTTTTTGTAGACAGCTCTGTGCTTTGGATGGCTGACTTTGCAGGACCTCTCTTGTTTTTTGGTGACACAAGGGAGGCAGTAAGAAGGTCACTGCACCCCCAGCTTGCTGTGTTTTATTCTTAGTGACTTGAATGAGCACCACACATAAACTCTGCTGGGACAGCTAGTCTCTGAGAGGACTAATTCCAATTTTGTACTGAGTGGCACAAATCCAGAGTCCGTTCACTGAAATCAGCAGAGTTATTTTGGATCAGGACTGAAGAGAATGTAACCTAAGGTCACAATCTGAGTTGAACAATCCTCAGAAGATGCAGAGACTAGAACAGCATTTACTTGGAAAGCCAAGGCATATTTTAAGATATTCAAACTTGAGCTGTCTGACCTGACATAGCTAAAAGCTGTTCTAGTTCTCTAGCTTTTATCTGGCAAGAGACTTAGAGCTACTCTGGCTTATCAGAAAGGACACTGATCAATTAGCCATCTCCCTCCAATGACTCATATAATGACTTTTACAGAGTCACTGGGATCATATCTTATATGGGATCATATCATATTCAGGTTATAGTAGTGGGACCAGCACAGGACATGTTCAATGATGGATAAATAGAGCCTTAGGTATAAAGACGGGGATAGAACAGGGATGAATGAGTAAATTAAAGTATGGATGGCAAAGAGGAAGGGAAAGAACAAGGGAGAAATCAGTTCCTTCCACAATGCTTTCAAAAGGCTCTTTTTTGAATAAAGATAATGCCTCTGTCCTTCATCCCCCACACCCTAAATAAAAAACAAACAGCGGATGGAAGAATTTGTTATTCTGTGATAACATTCGTGATACATGTGACTAAGAAATCATTAGCTGAGTTCTACTTTGACATTATTTTTCCTTGTCAGATGTTCCTCTGTCTTTTATTAAGTCCTTGTCTTTGATTCAGCACTGTTTGTGTAACTTCTGGGTATTATCCCATATCTATAGCTACAAAACCTTACACAGTCATGTTAACTTCTGCTGCAGAAAACCCAATGTGTCTTCAAACTCTGTCCCTCTTCTTCACAGTGAATGATCCCAGAGTGTTTTAAAATAAATTGAGAAGATAGTAATTAGAAATCCATCATATGTATGCATATGCATTAAATTCACAGCTACATACACCCACAAACAATACATTCAGTTATATTTGTTTAGAAGTTAAACTAAAACCACTGATTTGTTCTATCAGTTCAAGCTCATCTTCTCTACCACCAATAATTCTGTCCTTTAAGTTTAGCCATAGGATTCCAGAAATCCTACATCAGTTTCCAGATCTACTGCAGTTTAACCAAACGACATCAGGAAAAGTTTAATTTACAAGGATCTGTTTCCCCATGTGTGATACTTCCAGCCTCCTGGGACATTTGCCAAGATACTAGATCTGCAACAATTGTTTAGGTTTTGTACTGGTACAGGATGCAGAGATCACTGTGACCTGCAACTCTTAGCACTTTACAGGTGAAATGTGGCTATGTTCACACTTCATTTGGAAACTTCCAAACAGGATGAGATTAGGCAAATTCTGACTTCAGAACTGGATGGCAAAGAGGTTTCCTTCTTCTGGTCCATTATATGTCCTTCAACACTCACTCCTACATTTTCCAGAGCAGTTCCGTCTTTTATGAAAAACTCACTAAATGGGAAGTGATGCAGCAAACCTGGTTGAATGACTTCATAAAAAATCCTGTAAAAACTCTACAACATGTCAAAAAGAGACAGCAATACATGATTGCAGAAACTTTTAAAAAATCTTTTCCTCTCCTCTTCACCATTACTAGGAACCCCTCTTTCTCAAATCCTCACTATCAATACAGGCTGGGAGATGTGTTGCTGGAGAGCAGCTCTGCAGAAAAGGACTTGGGGGTGTTGGTGGATGAGAAGCTGAACATGAGCCAACAGTGTGCAATTGCAGCCAAGAAGGCCAATTGTATACTGGGCTGCATCGAGAAAAGTGTGGCTAGTAGACCGAGAGAGGTGATTCTGCCCCTCTGCTCTGGTGAGACCTCACCTGGAGTATTGCATCCAGTTCTGGAGCCCTCAACACAGGAAAACCATGGACCTGATGGAGTGGGTCCATAGGAGGACACAAAGATGATCAGGGGGCTGAAACACCTCTCCTATGAGGACAGGCTGAAGGAGCTGGGGTTGTTTAGCCTAGGGAAGAGAAGGCTCCAGGGAGACCTTATGGTCACCTTCAAGTACCTGAAGGAGGCCTACAGGAAAGATGGAGAGGGGCTGTTTATGAGGGCCTCTAGTGAAAGGAAAAGGGGTAAAGGGTTTAAATTAGAGAAGAGTAGATTTAGACTAGATATCAGGAAAAAGTTCTTTACCTTGAGGGTGGTGAAACAGCGGAATTGGCTCCCCAGGGAGGTGGGTGAGGCTCCGTCCCTGGAGATATTCAAGGTGAGGTTGGACAAGGCTCTGAGCAGCCTGGTCTAGTTAAGGGTGTCTCTGCTCACTGCAGGGGGGCTGGACAAGATGACCTTTGGAGGCCCCTTCCAGCCCTAACCATTCTATGATTCTATGATTCTATGTATTAACTCTCTCTGGTCCAGGAAAACCTGGGCTAGAAACTCACAGGATGGAAAAAAAAACAGGTCCTTTATGTTCAGTAGGAATATACAGACATCTTTTCAGCACATACCTGCTTGGTTCCAAATTAAAAAAAAATTTTGGATGCTTTTAAAGTAAAATATTTTGAATGAACATAAAATAACTGTAAACCGTTTTTCAAACATAATGAGTAATAAGAAATTGGTAAGGATTTTTTTTTCTAGAAACAATTATGACCTTTTTGTTCAAATTTTGAGTGTAAAATTAAACAAAAAGATTCTTACAGTACCACTGCAAATCCCTGTTTAGTTAAATTAATATTTTTTCATTGTCTAGGAATAGACTTAATGGCTTAATAAAAACAAGTACTAAAAAAAAAATACTTGAAACAGGCTTCATTTGCACCTAGGTATCAGGTTTTTACATTTTGGCCCAGAGGTTAAAATAAACCATCCCAACAAACTGCTTGCAACTTGATTTCTAGATTAATATTGAGTAGAACTGGCACATATATGAGTAGATGTATCTTTTTATGTCAAGCCAACTTTCGTAGATGATCATGAATTCCTGTTTGAAGTGTGCATCTCAGAAATTTGTCTGTATTACTGTACTTAAGCTCAAAAACATCCCCTAGAGTTTATGTAAAACCAATAATCTTTCATAGCAGTCAGAAAAGAAAAATCAAAAATTATCAAAGAAATCAAAGTAGAAGGGTGATTCATGTCAGTTATGGAAGGGTCAACAGGTAGAGTGCAGTTCAACCCAGAGATCTGATATTCATACTGTTTCAAAGGTGAAGATAAAATTCACTCAGCATTGCTTAAAAATTATTACTTATTTTTAATAAGTCACATTCACTCACTGTCCTGTTGGCTTGGCAGCTAGTGCTTAATGTTGTCAAATGGAACATTTGAGTTTGGGAATAAACTCAAGTTCCCAGGACCTAGGCTGGCAGAGGGTAAGTGCATTTGAAGATGCTGCCTTTAAGTTCCTGGAGGAGGGAAATTGTCTGTAAGGCTCTTTAGAGATAGGAGATTCATGGGGTCTTGTTTCAGTAGGTCCCTCATATCTCATTTGTGTGCCTCCCCGGCTGGAGGAAATGACGCAAGTGGACAGGACTGTGAAGGCAAAGGAGGACAAGGAACTAAGGGTTTTTTGGGGCAGCAGAGATTGGGCTCTAGATGCTGGGACATTATGACAGTCTATGGGAGACAAAGAAAAGTACTTAAAAGAAGGAAATTAATTTGGGCTGCAGATAACTCTGGGATGACTGGCATCTTATTTCTGTTTCAATCCTAATTGGAAACCCAGATAAGCTGTGGCTCCTGCTCTCTGTGACCACAGGTAGTTTTTTTGTCTTAGTGTGGCATTAACATTCACAGTCTGATTCTAAGAAATTGATTAATTTGAATGATACTTTGTGTCATGTGGTTACTCATCCCTAAAGAACTCAATCAAGATTCACTACCTCATTATGTTGAGGACTCCCTGGAGTACTTGGGTAGAAATGTGATTGGATTACACTGAGCACAGGACTAATGTGAAACACTGCATTCAAGTCAAACAGATTGAGTTAAACCACATTTCAGTAAGTTGTGAAATTCTTGCTGGATTCTTCTCATGAACAGGACTTTGGTCCAACCACAAGAAACTCTCTGAAAAGAGGTCATCCAGCTAATTGCATTAATTTTCAATTGTAGCCCTGTTTGTAAAGAGGCAGCAAAGACAGGGATTGTTTTTTTTGCCAGAGAGATTTCTCAGTTTCTCTTTTGAGAGAGCCATCTGGACTCCATATTTTCAGTGCCATTTTCCTAGACATCTTACCTAACCCACTGTTGGGTTTCTGTGGCAGCGAAAATCTCTGGCATGGCTCTCATAATCTTAACATCAAACCCATCAATTATACTTGGGGCAACCCACACATCTTCCTTTCTGATGCTAATTTGGTTTTCTCCCTGGCAGTCTGAATTATGACAACCAATTATTTGCAGCATTTCTTCAGAGTAGGCAGTTCTAAAACAGGCTGGACACCATTTCTTTCCACCTTCTAGTGCTGATGTTCCAAATCACTCATTATCTTTTTTTTTTTTATCTTCAGTGGACAAAGAAAGTCTTTAAAAGAGAATAAAAGAGTTCAAATATTCTCTGGTGACAGCTATAATAAAAATAGTCGAGTTGTATCCATATATTTCCATTCCTATCACATCCAAGACCTCCATTCTGCAAGGATCTGGTCTTACTCTCTCCGTTTCTATGCTTGTAACCCACAATTACAGTTTCTGAACTCAAGCCGCTTGAGAGAAGTGAAATCAGAAGGGACATCTTGCCTGAAATTTGGTAGCACTGAGGTTGGTGGCTTCAATCCTCAACAGAATATCTCAAAACCATTTTGGCTATTTAGTGGCAGGAGTTGAGTTTCTGAGGTGAGCGTGAACAGTAAAAGACTTTCCTATGAAAACCATCCTCTGAGGCAGGAGTCAGAGGATGGGATGGATGCTTTGCAGGATTGTGCTGGGGGATTTGGTTGGGTTATCCAGGAGGAATTGGCCTCAAAAACTGGTCCTATGCTTCTTGCAGAAAGATTTCACCACTAACACTTTGCAGAATTACATCTACCAATTATTGGTTGGTATTTCCTAGCAGAAGTAATTTGTGCTTGTTTATTCCTCTTAAAAAAAAAAAAAAAAGGGAAAACCACTGTCTTTTCAATGCAATGTCAGAGTGTTTAACCAATAAAGAGTTTTTCTTCCTTCAGAGGAAAAAAGCAACCTTTTATTTCATATAGATTTTACATGCATTGCAACACCCTTTTAACTTTTCCAGGCTTAGATTACAGTGCCTGCAGTCCTGGCGTTAAAGCTGATTTACACCCCAGAGTAAAGTAAAATACTGTCAAAGAGATTTGAAGGCCTTGACTTCATCGAGGTTAATGGAGTGCATCCTGTTAATGTCAGCTCAAGGATGGCTCGAGGGAAAATGGAATAATAATGTCAAAACGAAGCAAATTACAGGAAAAGTGGCACTTAGTAGTGTTGTGAGGTTTATCCTTGGGACAAATATGGAAACCTGTTCTTCGTCGTATACGCTATGCATTCCTTCAATTTGTTCTGAGATGACTAACCAATTGGACTAGATTTTAATATATTCTGCCATAACAAGAGATTAAGCCTCTACATAAATCCATTCAAATACTCATAATAATTGCATTTTGAGAGTTCCTTGAAGACTTCAGTCAAGAAAAGACAAATCCAAATGTAAGAACCAGTTCATCTGATATAGATACAAATTTTGCCTATGATGAGGAACTGAGAAGTGTGGTTTGAATGCTGCATTATTACCAGTGGATGGCTCTATTATGGTTAATAAGTTGACTTTCTGAGAAAGATTCTGTCATGGACACTTCATGTCCTCATCACATTTAGTATTTTCTTCTTGTGTAAACAAAACTTTTGCACTATCTTTTATAGTTCTTTGGCTCAGCATAGAACCTAAGAGCTTTTCCAGGACAAAAGATATTAGTCTGTTACCTTCTATAAGATATGCAACAACCTTACAACTGAAATAACTGCATAACTGGAGAGTGACATCTGTTTTGGTGAAAATTCTCATTTGAGATGTTGTTGGAAAAATGGAAGGAGATTTAGGTATACTGTTAAGGCTTTCTCCTTCTTTATGTCACGTCTACCTCTCATTTCTTCCTCCCGCTGTCCCTATAGCTTTGATGTCACTCTCCAGTGATGCCATTTCTTCAGTGGTAAGGTGGCTGTGAGTAAAACACTGAAAAATGCTCATTTGGATCAAAAACTCACTAAGCAGTCAAGAGGCTAGCAAGATAACTCCTCATATACTCTAAAGGTTGTTCTAATAAATTATTAGGTGACACAGATAATGTGTTATCATGAGCACCTTTGTTGCTTAAATGGTCCTGAAAATAGAGTCTAGGTAGTATCTATGTCTCTTTCTCTTCCACTACATTTTCATTATTCATGAAAGTGGTAACTTCCTTTCAGTACTATAAGCCAACTGTTTCTAGTGCATCCATGCTGTAGTATCTGATGCTATCTCTAATGTTCCTGTGGTCTTCAACAATGTGTGAAAATCTTGTTGTCTAGTGGAATGGAAGACTGTCTCGTTATCTTGTCCTTATGATTTCTCCAGCAAGGACACTGAATGGATGATGTGAGAATCAGCAGGTCCTGGTCTTTAAGTGCTCCAGAGATTACATTATTTTGACATACTTACAGAGTAGCTATATAAGCAGGAATGCTGTAAAACGAAGTAGTGTAAAGGAGAGTTTTCAACATTTCCCACAAAGCCTCAGCAGATGGCAGGAGTCAGATTGCTCTAGAAGCATCAAGAGAAAGATAATTGTGAGATTATTTTCCAAAAGACTCCTCCTAATTTTTGCTTTAGAGTGAGCAAGATAGATTTATCTGGGGCCTCTCTCTCGGATGAGTCATACCCATGGATTTTTGTGAGTTCAATTTTGGATTAATCAGCAATTTCACTTTGACTCACTCCCTTTCTGTTTGCTCCTCTTTAAATGTTCCAGCAAATGACTTTGTGTTCAGTTCTCTGCTTGCTTAGTCCCACAAGTTTTGGCATTTTCTTATACGGTGAAAAGATGATGCCCATTTCAGACTGGAAACAGGTGAATTTAGATAAAACACTTAGAAAGAGTTAATTTAAAATGAACCATGTGGCCATGCTGCCCATTCAGAATGGGTAAATTCTAGCAACAAATTGCCCATGAACAGACAAGGGAAAGTGTCTGTTTATTTGAATGACTTCACAGCTGGATTCATACAATATATACATTTGAAAGCAAAAAATGAAATACAAGTCATCCAAGAAGCGATGTACTACGAATCACTGACAAAGAAATGCATTTGCAACAAGAAGTTTCAAATAGCAAAATTCTTGTATGAGGGAGCATGTTTCATGTTCAAGTCATACATAGGACCATGGCTTCTGAATGGACCTTTAATGTGAAATGCAGAAAGCTATTTAATACTTTGGGCAAGACATGGGTATTAACTTCTCCCTTTCCCTGATCTGTCTGGAGAGTTTTTTGAATATTGGCAGTTTTGCAAAACTGATGTCCTTTTTCCCTTTTGGAGAAGGCCTGTGCAAGGTTGACCAATGCAGTCCAAGCAGAATGACTAAAATCCTCTACATAGCTCTGAACACATAATCTAGGCTAAGTCACAGAGCTAGTTTGCCAAAAGGACACGAATGAAAACCAACTTCAGTTCCTGCTGGCGGCAAGCTTGGAGGAAAGATGATCTGTTTAAGTCTAGTCTCTTTCCTTGGGCAGTCACTTGTTCAAAATGAAAACTAAAATAATACCAAAGTGCCAATATGTTTATTGAAAAGCCCTTCATGGTGTAAGCACTGTGAAGTCCAGGGGACTATCTGCCAGAGAGTCTGCACGGAGAGGCTCACCAGGCTTTTCCAGCACCACTTGCTGCCTACACTCTCCATTTCTGGAATCTCTGTACCTCTGCAGTTCATTATGTTCCAGTGCTAATGGACCTAACGACCTGAAAACTTCCAGTTTAGATTTTAAGCAAATGTGTTTCCCCTAAGAAAGCAAAATGTGGAGCAATTCAAAAGCAATTCCTCCTTTTCAGTTCCTTTTCAGCAATCTCTCTGGCAGGGGCAACATGGTTCAGCTCAAAAGAAAGATGGGATTAAGGCTGGATCTCAGTTCAGGTCGATTTATAAAATATGATGGTCACTGTGAAGCCCAGTATGCTCTCCTTCTGCACTGGGAGAATGCAATGTTTTTTTCCCAGCAGCTTAGAGAACTTTTCTGGGAATAAGAGGGCACTGGGGTGAAATGTCACAGCTTTAACTGCAAGTTACCCAGGCTTTCTTTGTTAGGGATATGTGATATATTTACATGTCTACAGAATATTTGCCACACTCTTCCATGAGGCATTGAAGCCAGGTTTTCTAATGCTGAGTAAATCTTGATTCCTTTTTCATGCCTGGTTTAATTTATTCCTTCAGCACTGACTACATAAAGACATGAATCTTCCCATGGAACAGTGCAAAACAACCAGCATCAATTTGTAATCTCTAATGATTGAGCTGCATCTGGCAAGTGGCCACAAATTAGTGCACTTCATCTTTCCCTTAGATTCATATAGTGAAGTGAGTAATTGGAGTAATCAATTTGGAAAAAAAAAAAAAAGCAAAAAAAAAGCACTGCATCTGTTTTGCTCACAGCAGAATTTGGAGAGCAGAACATGCTGGTTGGTAAGAAGCCTGGATTCAGGAAGAAACAAAAAGAGGTCCTAAAGTTCATGGGGAAAGCAAACACCTTGAATGATCGGCTGTATCTGCAGAGCTGACCAGTCATTTGTAACTGGAGATGAAATCTACAGAAGGACAAGAGCTCTCATGAGGTTTCTGGCTTCACTGATTGGGGAGTGTAACAGAAAAGCATGGGAAGAATCAAGTGTCATTCTTTCTAGACCCAGTCTTCAAATTGTTCATAGTGCTATTGATTTAAGCTGCTTTGAACATTTGCTTTAGCAGAGTAACATTTGAAGAATTTAGAATTTTCAAGGGAAGAGATGTTTCTAAAGCATCTTCTTAACAGAAGTGCTCTTCAGGTAGTCTGGATTATCTCCTTCCCTCTCCTTTTTCATATCTTCCATGAGAAAACACAAAGGAGGGAACAAGCCTGTACTGGGGGTAGCTTCCTCATGGTTTTCAGACAGTGGCTGTAGGTAACTAGTAGCTTGAAAGAAAGTAGGTCATGGATAACATGCTGAGGAACTAATCCAGAATGGATGTGACAGCCCATTCAGAGATTCATCTTCCATACTCTCTGGCAAACTCAGCAAGCTGGAACTCTGAAGTAGACTTGGATCTTTAATTACTCTGGGTAAGTGCATGCTATTGGGGGAAAGGAGGGTGGGGTATGAACCTCTTGCATCAGTCAGAACCTACTACCTTTAATACACATTTCTATCTGTCACATTAACTGAAGGAGCAACTGGTAGAGGTAATATCTTGTTAATGTACTAGAACAAATGGTTAAAGGGAGATATGATACGTTTATGTCTCTGCTAGCCAGCAAAAATATATGGATATTCAAAATCCTGGCTCCTCTTCCTGATTCTGGGAGGAAATGTGGCCTAAGCCAGTGCACTCAACACAATCAATCACATAGATTTAGTGTGCAATCTTTCTAAAAGGCAGATTATCAAAAAAGGAATCTTAGATCTGTACATGTCTCTTATAAAACTTTTCCACAAACTTATTTTTAAAGTGTATAAATGGTTCCTATCTGTCTCCTCAGTCAGTGATATAGGGCTGACTTAAATGGAAAACTGAAAAAATGAGGAGTTGAAACTAATAACCATGACCTTCCGTCAGGCTGGCAGCTCATTGCACTTTTCTATAGCTCAGAAAACCAACACTGTTATGATCATCTGCACTGCTGACTTTTGCAGTTATGCCCTTCTATTGAGGATTTCAAATCATCTGTCTGCCATGTAAAAAGTTTGTAGTACAGACTGGTACTGTTCAGACACAACATGCTGAGACTTTTGTGACTGGACAGCATTCAACTCTTACAAGCTCTAAGGACCACATACACATTATCAAGTCCAGGGGTTTAACCCCAACATAACAGCACCTTTTTCGTCCTTGGTTAATTCCATCTCAAGTTTCCTCCTTAAAGCCTTAAGATTTCAGACTCATTCAAGATAAACAGGGAAAAAATGTCTGGTTTAGAAGAGTAATTTATTTTCCTCCATCCTTTTTTCAGAGATGGCCAGACAGTTAAAATATTAATTACGCCCCGCCCCCCCCCCCCCCCCCCCCCCCAAAAAAAAAAAGAGCCAGAAAACAGAGCCAACCTGAGGCAGGGCATGATTGTGGGAAGTTTCAGTTCAAATGATTAAAATTTGACAAAGCTATAAATCCATGAAAGGAAGAACTTACACTGGAGAGTGTTAAGAAAAGTTTAATACCCATATTGTTATTCTCAATGTTAATTACATAATGCATTAATAAATGCATATGGGTTATTACTCACAGAGGTACATTTGGCCAGTACTACACTTACTGCCCCATAGGAATTCACTCTCTCACAGCAGCTGCTGGAAGAAATACTATCTGCTGGGCAGACACTGCTGTGTTGTTTGGAACTGTAAGAAAGGAGTAAGGTCCCATGTAAGGTTATGAACCCCTCTTCACCTTGTGTTATGCATCATCAATCTTTAAACATGATGTTCCTGTTCACATTCAAGCAAATATCATACTGCCATAAAGTTTCTTTAAAAAAAATAAATCATCAAACCAGTTATAAAGGTAGTGAATAGAGAGATTGATTCATTGTAATAAGCTCAAATGAGAGATAATGATCTAAATACCTGCACATTTTAGGAAAATGTGCACCTGGAACCTACCCAGGGCTTTCACAATGGGTTGAACCTGCTCCTTCAGACTCTGGGAAAGTTCAGACCCATATTCTCACTCTCTGGCTTGGAACCATCTCAGCTTTGATCTTGTATATATTTCATCAAGTTGCACACCACTGGTTCCCCATTGTGGCTCAAGCTGATTGCATCATTTAAGAAAAGTGCTACAGAAGGTATGGGGAAAACAAACATTTTTGGTCCATACTCACCATACATACATGCAAAGTAAGAAACAAGGGAAACAAAAGAAAAGAGAAAGAGGAGGTGGCATGTGATATTATGTGAGCCATTTTCTACTAAGATGCATTGATACAAGGATGAAATGCTGCTGTCATGCTCAGGCAGGGGGGTTGGACTAGATGATCTTCTAGGTCCCTTCCAATCCCTAACATTCTGTGATTCTGTGATGAGATTTATTCAACCTCAGCCAGAAGTTATAGGCCTGAAGAAGGGATTTCCCAGTGAAATTCTGTGGTTTGTGTTATGCAGGAAGTAAGACCCTCTGGGTCTTAATGGTCACTGGAAGCTTTAAAGACATTTCAGCATGCTTGCAAGATATACTCACAGGAGTTTCACTGAGCAGGCAACTAAACTTGCATACCAGAAGATGGATAATTTCCATTGGCTTCACTTTTTCTTGGGCAAAAATCAAGACTTGGGTTCCGGGTTCTTGACTCAGACTGGAACCAGTTGAGCCTGTCATGATGTTTCCAACAACATATTTGTTTGTTTCTCTCCATGAGCTCAGCCTGAGTCCCACTGATTTGGAAAAATGAGCCAGAGCAAATGGCCCAGCTTGAGAGTGTTTCATAAGTACCGATATGACACATAGAAAAGTTTGTACGTGTGGAAGAACACAGGCACTAAGGGATCTCTGAGCAAATTTGCCTGCTATCTGTTGAGATGACATTTCACAAAGCTCTAGTCATAGCCTCTGAACTGGCCAGTTAACCTGGACTTAATCCCATCATAAAAAAAAAAAAAAAAAAAGAAAACTTATTTGAATCCATTATTTTCTTTAACTTAAATATTTTACGAAAGAAGTGGCTTTTAGACCTATCTACACAGCTTACAATGTCAGTTTAAGAAAAGTTTTGTGCCAATGTTTTTGCAAGACACCAGAAGAGATGGACTCTTCACTGATGAGTACTGACAAATGAAACAGCTGTATCTGCCCTATGCCTCTGTTCCTGCAAATGAGTCCATAAGTGCTTACTAATCTCTAAGGAGCTTGTGGAGCTATGCAGGAAAGGGCCACAGAGAGCAGGAGACCTCCTTGTCCTCATTTCATTCATCTTAGTCCCATCATAGAGCAATAACCAATGCCGCGGCCAGGCGGAGGGGAGCAATCACATTGATGCAATGTGGGTAGGCAAAAGGCTCCATTTATTACAAGATACAACTTCCCTTATATAACTT
>JANHGL010005741.1:91610-116360 GCA_024611195.1 Ceyx melanurus | reverse complement strand
AGGTCTATCGTCTGTGGTGTCTTTATATTCTTATATTCTTTTATACACTGTAGATACATGCCTAAAGTCCCCAACAAACCAAGGGCAAAATGTTTCCTGAACTGTGATTTCAAAGGAAGGTAGCCCTATATCCATATTACAACCCATCTCTAATGACTCCTTGGTAAAAAAGGAACGAGAGTTTCTTAGTGGTAAACAGTATTAATCACCATTTCCCATTGGTGCAGCCTATTATGAAGTGATTAAAGACTGTTTACAATGAGGGAGGGAGGGCATTGTGGGGGTGGTATTTGTTTTGACAACCATCCATTTCCCAAAATCTCTGGGAACCATGTTCCTGGTTTAACTACATGGAAATCTCTGAGGTCAAAGGACTGAGACAAAGTATTATTCCTTTCTCACTCCCTTGTGAAACAATCTCCTTTCTCTGTCTCCATAAGCCAGTGTCAAAATGCTGCGCTGTCTGCAAAGACCCTTGACTTTCCCCTAGAAGGTGGTTGCATTTTCCTGCTGGGACCCCATGGCCTGTGAGAAGGTTTTCAAATTTGAGTGAGCAATTGGTTTCTCCAAGACCTGTTTACCCAAGTCCATTCAATTCTTTTGACTTTGGGCACAACCTTATATTCCTGCTGTCACTCCTTTATTCCTCGATACAAACATTTTGGAACAGTTCCTGTGTAGAATAAAATGCCTACATACACTGCAGGTTGGTTGCCTCATGCCTGGCAAACCTTCAAGAGCTAACCCATGTCCTGTTCATATTTCAGGAACCTTTCTTAAATAAAATTACTTTTTGCTTAGGTGGCCTTTTATCATCAAGCCAAAAGTATAGGAATCAGAGCCAATTAATAATTAGAAATAACAGAGCCAGGGTGATAATTAAATCCACTTTAGTGTTCTTTGGAATTTTCTGGTTGCTGCAATATTGAATCAAAGGGGTTTCCTACCCTTCCTAACCCTGAGTACACTTTCGTTGTTGCAAATATTTAACATCTATAGGTTTTTCTGAAAAGAGAAAGATTTAAAAGCACAAACATTCATTTTTCATCTCCAAATATTAAATGTATCAATTTGGGTGTGGTGATGTTCTGCACTTTCACAGGGTTTTGGCAATAATGCTACTAATCAGTGCTTGCAAGTCTTTTGGTATTACCAGGACTCTGTAAGACTATCCCACTGTGGCACTAGGATGAATTCAGAGTAAGAAACCATCCACTGTGTGTTGGGGAAGATGTCTAACTAGACATGCTGGGAAAATAAAAGGGAAAAGAGAGACAAAAATGCTATTTTAATCTCACAGAAGGAGAAACAAGACAGGAATGTGATATAAGATGTCTGAAACGGGGCCTAAATACCACAGTTTAAACCTCATGAAATATAGGAAAAGGCATGATCCACACATACACTCTTCCTCTGGGATCTCCTGCCGACAGTAGGAGCTGAGGGTGGTCAGCACATTGCAGGATTTAGCTCAGACTCCCTCTTCCAACAAAGTGAAGTGGATTGAATTTGAGATTTGTAATACATGTTCTACTACTGCAGAAAAAGCACTGAGCAAAGTGCAGTGCTGTGCTAATTCCATGTCTTGCACAAAGCACCTTGTCTACAGAGGGGAAAAAGCATGATTGTGAATAGATGCAAAAAGCAACATCAAGAACAATTAACTGCAGGGGTAGGATTTAATGGCTTTTTAAACTTTCCATCACTCAGTCATAGGGAGATATTTTTTTTTTAACATAAACCAGTGACAAATTGCTGGTGAGAACAGAGCCAAAGGAATGGCTCTGTTTTAACATCAGGAGTTAATCGACCCAGTATAATCACACACTTTGGTTATATTTATCTAATATAATTCACTGAGAAAAATTCTTGAGTCAAAATAGCAGGTTTCCAGAGTCAGTCAGGGAGCCTGTTAAATAAATACCACGTTTGGAGGGGAAATATATCAAAAGGAAGTTTCAAGTTTCTCAAGTGAAAGGTCTGAGCCCTGGCATTTTTCTCTCTGCTGTTCAATTCCACAAACATCTGAAATAAGGCAGCCTACTTGCTACTGAAAACTCCCAATGAAACCAGAAACTGAGGGAATATCCCAAAAGGAAAAGACTGGATGCTCTAGTGAGGTGCTGCACAAAAGCTGTCCCTTGTGTAGTCTTCCGATTGCCTGCTCTGGGGAAAAGTCAATACCAAATTGTGATCATCTTAACTCCAGCTATGCCAAACCAGGGATATGAAAAACTTCTAAAGATAAATGGTTTCGTTCAGAAAGAGTGTCCTTTAGATATTATGCTGGAATGATAACTTTATTCCCCAAAAATGATCAGCTCTCATCATGTCTGCATCTGAGGCAAATGAGCTATTTCTAAGGGAACCTGACCAGATACTGGCAGAATTATTGCAGGAGAAAGAAACTTGGTGTGATAATTTACACTCTTGTTCTCAGGCACCTGAGCTCTCATGAGTATCTCATTCCTGCGCTAGATTAATATGTCAGCTTCAAGTCTCCTAGGTAGAGAAATATGACCCCTTTTCAACAAGGCACTTTTTTAGCTGCAATTCTCTTCAAGAACTGCTACCAAAAGATAAAAAAAAAAAAAAAAAAAAAAGAAAAAAAGAAAAGAAAAAGAAAAAGAGATAAAAGGTTCCCTGGAAATTGTAAAGTTAGGAGAGCAGTATTTCTCAGAGCATATTTTTGGTGGTTGCTTTCTTTCCACTATTTAGTCCACTGAAATGTGCTTGACAAGATCACTATTTCATCAGTCCCTGTGCTGCCAGTGCACATCCAAGGACACAGACATCCTGCAGCACATCCAAGGACACAGACACTCCATGTGGCCTCCCTTTCTTTTACTCCTTTGGTAAACCTCTGTCTATAACCATCTTCAGACATGAGATGTAGGGGCCATGGATCTTTAGCTTGGACATTCCTATGTTTTTATGAATGCTAAGTTCTTGTTGAGGATGGCAGAGAAGGAAAGCACTGTTGGGATTTCTGACCTAGGGCTATGTTCAAGGACTATTTGAAGTTGAGATGTTTTCACACAAGTATTAATTGAAACTTTCCCTGAAATATAATTTTCCACCTTGAACCCAAGAAGCACCTAAAATTTTGGATCATTTTTTTCTCTGCTGGTAAGGATTTGCATCCAGAATAAATATGATTGCTTGCACAAAGCCTTTTCTAGGAACAATGCAAGTTTAAGTTGAGCCCATGATTGTTTCCAATGGTGGCTCAGGTCTTGCACAGAACAGAATAACACAGCAAAAGGAATTTTGGAGAGATTAGTAAAGAGGTATCGTGAGAGGCTCTGAGTAAAGACAAATGGAGTGGGGAAGAACGCTATCTGGGAGACTGACAAGGGTACCAGAGGGAATGGAAAACAAGACAGTTGGCCAAATCAAGTAACAAAAAAAGAGTGTGTGACTGATGATTCAAGGACTTAGTTAAAAGGCAGCCAAGGTCAGAGAGACCTGGAACAAAGGAACCTAGGGAAGATGCCTCCAAAGTGACGACAAGGAGGGAAAGGTGTGAGTAAATGGAGGCACTGCTGGGATCCTTGCCTCAGAGTCTGCAGTGAGGATCCAAATGTTGTCTAGGTTATTTAAAGAGATGGATGAAAACTGTTCTGAGGAGACAACTGTGAAGGTCTCTTTAAATAATGAAGGAAATAAATAGTTTTATCAGAGGGGCTTCTTGAATAACTTGCCTTTTAGAAAGATCTACAAAGAATTTTTTTGTTCTCCAGGTGTCTTACAAAGGGTATTCTGCCTAGAAATCTCTCTTCAAACTAGCCATGTGTCTGTATTTTCACACATTCTGTGGCTCTGTTCTCCAACACACAGCAGAGACTGGAGGACACAGTGTAGAGACTTTGTAATGGAGGCTTATCCCTCAGCCTCAGGTGGGTATTAATCACTCTGCCTAGCCCAGCTTGATGCCAATGGCAAATAAACACAACATATTGATCTGTGCTCAGGGGGACTGTTGGATTTTGAACTAATCCCTTTTGATTTAAAATTCTTTATACTGTGGAGGAGGTGAGTTAATTTTGTCAAAAGCAAGAAAAACACTGCAGACTGGAGAAAACACTAGAGCATCTTAGAAGAGGTAATCTTTATTTTGTCAAAGGCTCCAGAGAGCTTGAAGTATTTTCCTGGGCCCTTTCCCAGCATTTTTCTAAATGTTAATCCCAGTCCCCCTACTTGGATATCTTTGGGCTACTGCCCATTCCTAATATCTCCCCTTCTGGTGAGAGACTCTTGGGGTTTTTGCACAATTCCTGCAGGAACTAACCTGAAGGAATAACTTCATACTTCTTGCAATAAGGCCTGCCCATCATCTTGATCAACAGACATTTTCTTCAGTATAAAATGGAAGTTTTCTCCTCAGTTACTTCAGTAAGTTTATTATTATCAAGAGACTGAAATATATGACTTTTCAACCTCTGCTTAATTTTGCATTTGTTGTGATGCTGTTTGAGAGCTTGTTGCATGAGTAAACATTTGAAAGCCAGGGATTCTTGACCCAGACACCGTGCATTGCCCTTTTTAGTTATGGAGGAGAACTACATGGTGTGCAGAGGGTTACCTAGAGAGAGTTCTTCTTGCTGACACAGCCTCCTCCATCAGTAAATGCTGCGGAGGGTTAAATACATAATAAACCCAGTGGGGAATGAGAAGTAAAGAGAGGGCTAGCCAAGCTGTTTCTTATGCAGTAGTGCCAAACTGGTTATTTATAGCATCCTGGACCAGAGGCTGCCATGTTCCCTTTTCTCGCTCCCTATGAGGTGAGAGGCATTTTCACTCTCCCCTGCTCCCTCTCTCATAATTTTGGCAGCTCTTCTTCTTGGACTTGACCAAATGCAGCCAACCTCAACACAGCTGTTTGATAAACAGAAACAGGGGCAGCAGGCTGGGCTTTGAAGAGGCTTTTGCAGAGCAATAAGTGAAGGTTTGAATAATGGTGTGCAATTGGCTGAAGGCTCCACTCATTTGGAAGGACATCAGGCACGAGTGAGAGTTTGTCAAATAATTAACAAAAATGGAAAGGAGAAAGATGCCAAGACAAACAGGGGCTTTTAAAATGGTGCTCACTTCACGGCCTCTCTTCTAAACATTCAGTTATACACATGCACACATATACTAAAGGAGCACCTTATACTTGTGTGTTTAAGCAATCCTGATGCCATGGTCAGATCTCAGAGGAAGCTCTTGACAGATCCAAGCAGAAAAGGAAACATGACTCAGGATAGACAAATTATCTCCTTACCTAGAAGTCTGGACATTTCACCTACCTTGTTTCTTCCAAATTTTGCCTCCCTATGTGCAATTTAGAGTTATAAAATAGGGTAACAGTAATAATAATAAAACAACAAACAAACAAACAAACAAAACAACAAACAAACCCAAATATTCAAAGTTAGAGGAAAGTAAAAAAAATAGACAAACTATCTGCTACCGTCTAGAAACCCCTTGGAAATATGAAAGAATGCAAAGAGTATTTACTATCCTGACTGTGCATACACAAGTTCCCATCCTCTGATGTGGTGAGTGTTCAAGAAAAGGAAACTTCATCCAATGCTATAAGCAGAAAGAAGTATTGTTGGTTTGGTGTTTTTTTTTAAAGGTATTATTTTCCTTACCTGGGATTTTAGAATTGTATCAGGATGTGGAATAGATTTAAGAGGAAAGACTGGTGGTCTCAAGATGGGTAAACATCCACATTCGGGAGCCTCTGGGACATTTAACTCAGTGCTCAGTTCTAATTTGCTAAATTGGCCTTTTGTGTTAGAGCCACCCTTGGACATCTGGTGGTAAATAAGTTTCAGCCCTGCTCATTTAGACATCATCCCTTAAAGGGGAAAAACATCTGATGAAACCAAAGCTCATGTTAAGACATATCACCCCCAAAGCTTATGTTAAGCCATATTGCTCCAATGAAAGCTTGTTCCTAAATAGCCACTTTTGTACATTGCCTAGTAATTTTTTCAGTATCTTGGGAAGTTGTTTTTAATTTTCTTCTTTATAGCATGTCCCACTGATCTGTGAACTCCACACCAGAAGCTTTGGCAGATTTTTTTTTACCCCTGCCTGCCCACCTGTACTTTTTCCATTAGGGGGGAGGAATTAAGTAGTGAAGGACCATCTGGTGACTATTTTTTCCTTTAAGGTTCCACAAGCAGCTAGAACTGTTGCCTCTGTGAACTCGACAGGGGATTAATTTGTCAGAAGGTGCTTCTGAAGGCTTGCAAATAGTTCCTGAATTTCAGTGTCAGTGAGTGCCTCTGGCAATAGGTTAAGGAGAGTGTTAAGTACAGAAAGCTTGTCTTTCTTCAAAAGGCTGGTACAGTATGGTCCTTAGTAGTCATCCATTTCCACCTACACAGACCTGGCCTGGAGTTCTGTTTCCACCACCTGATCAGGCACAGTCCCTTTGAAAGCATTTATTTCTGCACTCAGACTGGAACATGCCAGGTCTGTAGGACTCTGTCCATGATATAAACATTTTACTTGGGACCCAGGCTCCCGTCTGCATTGTGCTAAGTTCTTCGTTTGCCGAGAAAGCACAGGAACACATTAATGCATAACAGGACCATGGATCAGGATCAGAGTAAATGAGAGCTTTGTGCCTAGGCTTCCACTTGCTCCAAGTAGTGGTACTTGAAGATGTGATCAGACCTCAAAAATATTTGGGATTATGGGAATGATGGGAAACTTGCCTCAGGACTGGACTGGCAGAGGAAATGTAGCATTCACCATGTGCATTGGTGGCATAGTTTCCAGGAAGGTTTTTTTTGGGTGGTATTTAAGAGAAAGGCAAAGTTTTACCTCCTTCCAGGTTCATCATTGGATGTGGACAAAGGCTGTGCAGACAGAAGGCAACTTTTACTGGCACAACAGGTTGTGGTACCCAGGGCTAACACTAGCAGAAAAGAGGTCTGCAGAAAAGTTGATTTTTTTGGACAATCATCTGAAAGGAAGGGGACTGGAGACCAGTGATTTACTGAGCAGCTCTCAGATACAAACCACTTTCAGCACCTCAAGGTACAAACTACATTTAGCTTGGTAATTTCTGAAGTGAAGCACTCCAAAACCAGTTGCCTTTTCACAATCCCACCCATAAATGTCAACTGGAGGTGCAACCCTATATGAGGGACTGAAATCATGACTTGCAAGAAGCAGCTGCTGTTTCAGAGTCTCGACAAGTCTGATAGTGCTATGTTCTTGGATTGCCTCCATGAATTTAACAGGGAACTAGCAAAAAGGATGTCTAAGTGCTTTCCCTCTTCAGACAATTTATCCTAGGGGCAAATTATTTCATCCACAAGATCCTTCTCTGTGGAATCAAGAGAAACTAATATGTAATTTCTCTCTTTTCTCTTGTCCTAATCCATCATTCACTGTATTCTGGCAAAAGTATTTTCATGCATTTGAAATAATTATTGGTATAATTCTTTAAGACTGCTTTTATAAGCAACGTTCCATTGCAGAGCAGGTGCCATATGGTGCAAAATTTTCAACATGATTTCTTCTTCTTCCAATCACAAGAAAAACTGGACTCTAGGTACCTACAGAAGTGCTGATCCGCTTTCTTTGCAGTATATAAAATAACAATCCTTTCCAAAATTTATTTTCAAGGGGTGCAAGACCTACTGCACGATCCAGGACTAATGTTGATCCAGAGGGGGTTCAATGTGGCTTACAGTAAATACAGAAAGCAAATGGGTAATTTGGTTGAAGAAAGGGAATTTATAAGCAAAAGAGTTGGATGGAGCTATTAACACTTCTGAAATGTGCTGGCCTTTGAGCCCTCTCAGCAGAGAATCAAAGGTAGTTACCTAGAGTATACTTCTCTAGAAAGGAGCCTATAGGTGACTGTAAGCCATAGAGGACAAGTGTAAAAACCCTTAATCATCCATAAGTCACAAGGTAGATTTGTGGTGTTCAACATTGCCGAGAGATCAGTCCAAGTGTGGTTCTTCATTTATGTATGCAAACAAATAAGAATCAGAGTCATAAAACCATGAAAATGTAGTGAAAAGACTCATGTGTGATCTAGTTACTGCAAAGTAGAGAGGAAAACTCCAGGCCTTCCACTCTCAAACTGTTTTGGAGCCAACATGGGGCACCTTCTGCAAAGTCACAACCATTGACAAATATAGCCCAAGTTATACCTGTATTGTCTCCCCTGCTATAGCTGAGATGGTTGTCCTGGAAGAAGAGATGCTAACATGAATTCACCTGTTTATAAGCAGCTCAGGAACCTGTTGAGGAACACAGCAAGAACATATTATTTCTGCTTCAATGGCACAACAGGTTCATCTGAAGAGAACAGGCTATAAAATGCTGCAATGTGCATAGGAAACAACCTATTGGTAGATAAAGGGTACCAAAAGTTTATGTCCAACACTGTTGTTGGAGCCTTGAGCTCCAGGATGAAATCCTTTGACATTCCCCTGATTCTATGCAGATTATCTAAAACTGCCAAGTGGTAAACTAACCATCTATACAGAACTGGAAGTGTTTACTGAATGCTGACTCATGGCTTCAGTCCTTTGTTGACAAACACAACTCTAATTCCTTCTGTGTGAGATGAAAGGAGCAGAAAGACTTACACTGTGGCTACTTCTTTGACTGAGTCAACTAAATAATCTAGCATGGCTGTGTCTTCTCCTGTGGGTAATCTTAAACCACATTAACAAAGCATTTTTTGAGTAACCAAGACCGGTTAGCATCTTCTGTTCTTCACTGATCTCTGTATGAACACTGATTCCAAATATATGCCCACATCTCATATAATGAGCATGACAAGACAGTCTCTTGATGTCATTCTTGGTTTACATAGAGCACATCACCACAACAATCCATTTCTAACCACTTTGAGTCTGATCTGTATGCTCTACCCTTTATTCTTTAAAGCAACTATGTGTGCCTGCAACAAAAAATCAGGGAACAGTGTCACCAAGCTATTTTTAGTCCTCCTCCTGCCCCAAAGGATCTGATAATTTGGTTTTCTTTTTAAACAGTGATTCCCACCCACCCCCCAAAAAAAAAACAACAACCAACCAACCAAAAAAACCAAACCAAACAAAACCGAAACCAAAACCAAACAAAAAACCCCAAACCAAATAAACCCACCAAAATATCCCATGATATAGTCAACTTCTCCAGTCACCTGGAGACATATGCAGCAATCCATTGAAACCCATGGAAGAGAAGATGGAACAAAGTGACTCACTTTTGGGCTTTGACTAGTCTAGCAGAGATAATGTCATTATTCAAACATGACCAGCACTTCTGTCTAGCAGGAAAAGCCTGAGGCACTGGAGTCAGAAGGGCTGGGTTGATCTCCCAGTTCTGGTGTTGTCTGGCTGCTATATTCTGGACACGTCCTCTTCTCCCTTTGGAAAGAAAAAGGAAAATAATAGTATGGGTATGAAGAGCTTGGAAATCTAATATAAAGTAAGAAGAGCTGAGTGTAGTTGCTACACAGCAGTGTCTATGGAACCACTTTGGTATGTTTGCATGGGCCCAAGCCCATACGCGTGGGCATGGACACAGGCTGACTGCCAGCAAAGGAACTTGTTTGTTGCCTTAAATTGAGACTGAGCTCTTGTCCACGTGAGTCTGCATAAATGGGAATTGTGGATGATGCCTTAGGCTATGGTCCACCCCATCAAGAATTATTCTGTTTAGCCCATTCTAAATCCAGGCACAAGCTTTTTAAGCTTAAACTGCAGCCAACAGTGAGATGCAGCTATATGCTGTATGGTGCTGAGTTTAGATCTCAAACTCCTCTTTGCCCTGTGGTGTAGACCTAATCTCCTTAGAGATTCTGTTGTCTCAGAACATCTTCAGGAGACTCCCCGGCACCAACGGGATGAAGAAACTGCAAAACCTAAGGGGTGTGTGTGTGTGGTGGGGGAGCGGCAGTGCAACCCTGGCCAGATTGGCGCTTCCTTCAGGCCAGTGTGGAGAATGTGGCTGCAGTGTGCATTGGAGACCCAACAGCTGAGACGTCAGCAGTCATTCTCAGAAGGAGCTGTGCATGGTGTTAGTTGTACTGCTCAACCAAGAGGCTTCTGGCTACAGAAACATCTGGCCTTAGACAAGGTCATCCAACCGGCTCTTCAGTTGAGCCAGCTCTTGGGCAGAGGTTTCCTCAGAAAACAGCCCTGGCTGGGGAGGTTTATTTGATTTTTCTTGCTCTGAATAAACACTGAACTTGGTTTCAGGATGGAGAACTTATTTCCTATTGAATTTGTTCTGTCTTGTGCTTTCCTACAGGAATGACATTGCAAAAGGTACTTCTTCCTCCTTTCTCTTAAATGCCTTTCCAGATTTACACCCTCCTAGCCCTTCAGGCAGTCTTCCTACTCATATTTAAAGGCACAGTACACAGAAAACAGAATTACAGCTGTGCAACCCACGCACTCATGTCTGCAGGACAAACATGTGCACTGGTGGAGTACAGGAGGCAATGAACAACTTTTTCTTTCCTTTTTTTTTTGTTTTGTTGTTGTTTTTCAGGTGCTATATGATGAAATGAAGATATGTAAGAACCACAGGAAGCATTTATTTTAAGTACAGGCTAATGCCATGAATGTTATTTGCATTACATGACAGCCCAATGAACCACAATATGAGTAAGGAAAGGAAAACTAGTGTTTTCCTGACCAGTAAATCTCTCTGTTGCTTTCTCAGGTTTCCTATCAATGCCAATTCGAATTTCCTTTCAAGCCATTAGGGATGTCAATAGATAACAGCATCAATGAGGGTTCAGTATTGCACAGGGCTTGTGGGTAGATGCTGACATATTTCTGGGGGGCAGGAGGTGGGGGGATACAGGAGCTGAGAAAATGAGGTGTTGGTCTGGCTGATATGTATTTCCCTTGATATATAGCTGGTAATTTAAGCCCATCAAAGTAAAATCAGTGTTGATATCCCAAAAACAATGCTCTCTTTGTTCAGCTGCAAAAGAAAGACAAGTAGGCATGTAAAAGCAAAATATTCTAGCACAAATATCCTGCTGGTTATCGAGCTGATAGAGAGAATCAGGCAGATGATAACCTCTGTTTGAAATGGTCAGTGTCCTGGCAAATATCAGCATAAGTAACTAGAGTTCATCAGCCTGTACTTACAATTGGATAAAGAACACCCTACCCAGACATGGAGTGTTATTTTACATTAAACTCTCAATGACCTGAGGACCTCAAGTGATGCGTAGTTATATGTCGTGCTGATCAACTGCTCTGTCCAGCTGAGAGTAGGCTGTTTTTCAGTAGTAGGTAAAATCCCTTCCATATAATATCAGGTCAGCATCCTGACAGGAGATAAGCATCCCTCCTTTTGCTCTGTAATCTCACAGTATCTATGGCTGGGAGGTTTACTTGGTCTTGCTTCTCATCTGAAAGCTGCTGCCTCCCAGGAATGTTACCAGCTGATTTGGTTATAAACTCTTACTCTCTTACTTCCTAGGATTTCTGTGAAAGGTTGCCTAATAGTCTGCTCACACTTTGCTCCAGCTTCACTCAGCCAATACCTGCAGAGGGTATGCAAAGATCCCAAGTAGCTGGTGTCTCTGTAAGAAGCATGTAGAAAGTCAGTCAAGGGTGGCTATCAATCTGTTAGCTGGCCCACAGCAGAAGATGATTTGGAAGGCCCAAAGGTATCTTCATGATGGCACGTAAAAATCTGGAAGCTGAGTTGGCTTGGTACAGGATATGCACAAAGGAAAGTGAAAAGTGACCTCTCAGAAAGATGTAACACAAACAACAATCAGTTGTTCTCTCCCTATAAAGAAAAGGCCACCCACAGAGAAAAAAGAAGTAATCATTTTCATTAACCAGAAGGCTACTTTAGTCTCTAATGTTCAAACTGGATGATAATTTCTTCTCAATCCTAAATTGCAGAGAGGATGTAACTTCTAGAGTAACTGGATTTTGACATCCCCACCCCATTGCTCACCTCTTCCCTCCAGGCAAGGATGACAGCAACAAACACCACCCAACTCTTGCATTAGGGGTTATCCGATACAAGCAACGTCCGTGGCTGTGTGAACGTGGTTTCTCTGGTATGAGAGAAGAGGCCCATTTAGATTCAAGCCAGAGTCAACATGACTCATTGGCTTATACATCCTTCACTGCAGGGCTTAGGAGGTCACTGTGGGTTCAAGTCTCACACTGGGACTTGAACTGGTGTTTCACGCTGTGGGGAAGGGAGGGGAGATGCTGAGCTCCTGGAGGTGTTTCCTATTGGAGGAGAGAGAGATTTCAATGTGATATTCCTGCTGGCAACACTTCCAAAGGGGAATTAATTACACTAGGGCAAATTCATCCCTAGTGGGGGCTCCCTTAGCTTCAAGGAGGCCGTCATAGGGCTGATTCTGTTGTTATTTTGGAAGAGGGCTGTATGCTATTTCTTTTTTTTTTTTGTCATTGTTGGTTTTGGGTTCTTTTTTATTTTTTGAGCTTTTTGGGTGACCTGGTCTTCTGGCTCATGTCTGCTCTGGCAGTCAAACTGATTCCAGCAGCCAAAGGTGCGTGTGCTTGTATGAGCCCTTAGAGTTGCTGCACAAGCTTCTGGCCTGGCTAAATCACTGTTGCTTTGCAGACCTCTTTCTTTCTGCTATGACTGGGGAATTGGGAAAGGGGTATATTCTCCATCTGTCTCTCCTTTTTCCCAGCCATGCAAACCCCTATCACAGAAGCAGTGATGGGAGACCCAGATCTGTCCCTCCTCCCTGCACATCTAGCTCTTTGCTGCTTTGCCATCAGCAGCTTTGATTTTATCAGTGCTTTCTCTTTGCAGACTAATGCATGAAGCTGTAGCAGCTTGGGGAACTGTCACCAACAGCTACAGGCTCAGCAGGTAGACCCTTCCTTTGTGTCATTTCAAAGGTTTTGCTGGAGCTTGGTTAAATCATCTTTTGCAGAATGATGACAGCTGAAGAATACACAGAAAAGACAAGAGTTCTTCTGCAGCCAGCTTCAGATGGCTTAAGCTAGTTTTTGTTGTTGAAGCAGAAGGGAGTATCTATACCTCTGGATCAGCTCAGTTGGCAGTAAAGTTCAGCCAGCTCTGGGTGAAACACATGTACAAGGAAGGGAGGAAAGTCCTCTTTTCTGAGCAAAAGGGATGACAAATTTAAGGGAAGGTGGATGCAATGTTCTTTGAGCACAGCTGGAATACCTCTGCTCTGAGAAAGGGATGTCCATGGAATTCTTTAATCCCGAAATATTTCCAGCATCTGGTCTTAGAGCATCATCTAAAAATAAAAGTGGAAGCTGTCAGAATCTCTCTGTAAGAAATATGCTGAAGTATGAAGCAGTATTCCTTACAGGCACAACATCTGGGTGTAGAGTAACCAGTAAAAGGTATCCAGCCCTTAGGTCCTGGTGATTCTCCCTTTCAAGTGGCCCTTTTTATCTAACCCCTCTAAATGATCCCAGTGAGCTGCTTCTATGATCACTGAATTTTCTTCCTTACATTTTTTCCAGAAAACAGGAATTACCATTGACTCTGCCTGTCAGTAACTCATTAATAGCCTTGAATCTGTTGATCAAAACTGACAGAGAATGAAAAGAAGTATTGTGTTCCTACTATTATTGTGAAAATAAGCAACTAGGGTAGAGGGAAGAGAAACCCTCTGAAGGGAAAAGTTACATCAGGGAAAAAACTACTTTTAAACACCAGAAAATCCAGCCAAATAGCATTATGCCCCAGAGTCCACACTCACTGAATTCTGCTCTTCATAGGACTTACTGTTTCTGAAGAAGTTGCACAGCAAATCTGACTGATTTCTGCCTGACTGTGTTACTACTCATTTTCTTCTTAAAAATCACTGTTGCAGGACCATGGGAACAGAAATAGTTCAAGAGATAATCCAAGGGACTACCACATTAGGAGAGACCTTATGCTAACCTGGCTGCTAGTTTATTTCAAAGAAAAACAAAGTGGGTCAAAGTCATCAGTTCTGAGGTAATTCCAATGGGAAGGAGCTAACATGGATCAAATAATTTGTTTGCATTAAATTTGTTGTCATTCACAGATGATGTTGACTGGTCGTTTTTGAAGTATCCGTTCTAAGTTAACAGAACTGAGGATGGATGTGAAACCTGGTGATGCTGGTGCAATGAGGCCCATTGGCAAGCTTTGGCCAGACCCTGCTGTTCTTTCTGATTCACCATAGAACAGTTAAAGGAACATCTTCAGTGAGGCTTGCACTGGAAGAGTTAATGTATTTTACGAGGCAAGCTGCCATCCCTCAAGGTCATTTTATCTCTTAGTTACATGAATTCTAGGAAAGCAAAGATTCCTTCCAAGTAAGTTGCTGGTTTGTCCAAGTGATGCTGTTACAGAAATTGTTGTATAAGATCCAGGTTTTTCCAGGGTATAGTGAGTGTGTGTGGTGTTTAGATTTATGCTGTGTGCTGCCAAGCTACTGACTCCCTTTTTTCTTCCCTCTTTCCTCTTCCCACCCTCTCTCCCCCAAATCACAAGCCTAAGAATAATTAATAAAAATAATAAATAAACAGATGAAAGTGGAAATGTTCCCAAAACCTGTTATCACACTAGCAGTTTCAGTCCAGACCATGCTAGTTTTAAAATGAGTCTTGGAATTGTCAATTCTCATTACTTCACAGTGTTGAGTGCGGGAGGAGAGAATTTTGATCTCTGTTTTCCAGAATCAAACCTTCCGTTTAATGTGGTGGGGAAAGTTGAGATGAAATATAAGTCTCTGGGGACTTTCCCTGTGTGGAAGCTTATTACAGCTGTAACAAAACCTTCTAATCGGAATGGATTCTGTTACATGCGTGATATTTTTGTCTTGGATGGGGGGGAAATGAGAAAAAGATGACAAAAGGTTTTAAAAGCAATTAAATGAGAACCGCATTCATTCCTCACCTCCTCCTCCTCACTGCTTGCATTTGCTGTTTACATAGAACACTTTCTCTTCTGCATTTTGCCAGGGTCTTGTGAGATCTGTAGGAGTTTTGCTGGGTCAGGTTGTTGAATGACATTATGTAGCAAAGCAAAATTTACAAACTTGGATTCACCCACAGGAATGGAAAACTGTTTAGTGGTGTTTGAAATACAGAATCCATATTACCATAGCAAGACAGCCTAATGGGATATCTAAGCACAATATTCAGTTACAGCTGAAGACAGGGAACCACTTAAAATGTGTCGTGGTGTCCAACATAAAAATAAAGTCACAGACAGAATAAACCCAAAGGCAGAGTCCTTGCCCAAATCACAGTGTCTCTGTGCCTATTCTGGTGATGTAAATAGCTTCACCAAAGCAACTGAGCAAAAAATGAGTGCCAGCCTCTAATGTAGACAAATGTAAGTTGTTTTCCTGTGATTTAGCTTCAATGAATTATATTAGCTATAAAAGAGATGCAGAGGAAGAGTGAGGGAGAAAGGCATAAAAAGATGAAGTACCTTGCCCAAACTCAGGGATTAAGTCACTATTTGGTGCTAAATCCACTGTATTGCATT
This sequence comes from Ceyx melanurus, assembly GCA_024611195.1. NCBI lineage: Eukaryota > Metazoa > Chordata > Aves > Coraciiformes > Alcedinidae > Ceyx > Ceyx melanurus. Next base: position 100,859 of record JANHGL010005741.1, on the reverse strand, counting down.
ACCTCAGTTTCCTGTTGCTTGTGAAGGTCTGACAGAACATGTCTACCTGTTGATTCCTTTGGGCATCTTACCATAGTCTGGTTGCTTTGAAGAAGGGTGGTCCGCAGACCAGAAACAACATTTCTTCTAGGAGAGCATGGAATGGGACTGAATCATGCAGGGGCTCACTTTAAGATTTGGAGACTTTGGGTTTGCTGGGGGTGCTGTTGTTTGCTAAGGGTCAAGTAACTACCCAGTGGTCACAACCCAAGGTTAGGAGATTTGAACACCATGAGGGCATTGGGTGATTAGGTCTTTATTACAACTGTGCTTTTTAAATTCTGAGTTTACTCTGCCAATGGCTTAATGAGCCACTTCAGATGGCACAAGGGCATTTGAGAGAAAGATGTCTTAGTATATGAGCCAGTATTTTATTTTTATCAGTCAGTTTGTATCCTCTAGAGAGGTTTGTCAGGATGGGACAAAGTCTGTCATATAGTTTTTCACTGTCAGATGCTCTTTTGGAAGGGGCTGGCACGCAGTTCTAGTTCCCAAACCTTAGCAAATAAGAAACAATCTATCAGGCTTAATACTCATGAAGTAAAAATCTTCATTCTTCTAATACTTATCTTAATGTGATCTTCATCTGAGTCTCCTGGATGATTCACTAAAGCTTTTCTGGACAATTCCACCTCCCTACACTTACTTTTTTTGGACATTTACTTGGAAAAAGGCATACCACAGTATTCAACACCAGTGATGTTAAGCTGTGCTGCACTGTAGGTAGATGAAGAGCAATTAAAAGATGCTTCCTGCCTCTTAAGATTTGAATTCCTGTGTGACTCTTCTGTACTAGGCTCTTCTAGGTATGGATCATCTCTTGTTTTACAGAAGTCTATTGGTAGTCATGAATGCTGGGAAAGATTAGGAACCTCCCTCTCCAAGAGCTACTATAATACTATTAAAAGCATCAAGTGCCCTGGTGTTCAGAAGCAATCCTGCAATGATGGTGATGCAAGAAAGAGATCAAAGATCATCTGATCCTCACTGCTATGCATGTGAAACACTGTCTGCCTGTTTGGGCTTGAAGGAAGCAATCTCCTTTTCCTTCATCTTTCCAATGGATAGCTCCCTTTTTTCTCTCCTTTCCCCTAAGAAATATGGGGTAGGGGCAGTAAAATTCTAAAGCTGCCTTTTAAAGCTGCTCCATGCTGTGAAATGAAACTCAGATAATAAACGTTTCCAGCCCAGACAGAGCACTCTCTGAGGTATATTTTTATCTCCACAGCGCCAGAGATTAACTGTACATTTGTCTTAATGATATCACCCTTTAGTGTTAATGGAAGCTATGTGTGTAAATCCCTGACCATCCAAATGAGAATGCACTTTGAATGATCACAATAAATCAAAGTAAATGGAAGACCCCTACAGGCCAAATTCATCCCCAGAGCAACTCCTGAGGCTTTTAGGAAGCTTATGCCAAGCAGGCATAGCAAGAACAAAGTAGATCATGTCACCTGCTTTGTGGTTTCAAAGTAGTCACGATGATACTTCCAGTTGCAACAACTCTAAAAATTACTTGCAAAGGAAAAACATTACAGGGTTTCTTCATTTTTGGATCTCTATACTACTTGGAGAAATGGACTCTGTTTGTTTTTATAAAAATATTTATAAACTTGTAGGTGTATTTATTAACTTGTTTGTGATTTATAAATACGTGTTCTTTCTGGTCTACTTTCCTCCAAACATGGAAAACTAGCAAGATTATGACAATGTATATAAAAAACTGATACCTATTGGAGAAGGGAAAATACATTTATTTTCAACTTCTTACATCTCTTTGTACTGATGAAATTGTGAAAACTTGTCCATTTTAAACACAAAGCTTATTAAATTCTCAGCAACCTCTCTGGTTCCCTTTTCCAAGAAATACACGCAAGATAGACATAAAAGAATAGAGTATTCCCAAGTCCGTAAAGTAGAAACAAACATGATACAGTGTCATATATTATATGAAGTCTTTTGTGCTTCATTCAGGTTTTTTGGGGTTTTTTGGGAGGTTGTTTTTTGTTTTTTTTTTAAAGACAGATAAACAATTGTACTTTTCTAATTTGCAGTTGGTTTTGGTTTTAGTTTTGGGGTTTTTTTTGTTGGTTTGTTTTTTTTTTTTTTTAGGTAAGGGACTGTGTAGCTTAAAAGGACACTGATGAAAACGGGCATATGTATGAAATAAGAAAGGATTTTCTTCTTCCAGCAGTCTGCAACTATCCATATGTAGAAATGTAGACCTAGATTTATATTTCAGACTTCATTGGCAACTCTGCATTTTTTAAAAAATACATTAATTCTTATGGCCCACATTTCCCAAGTAGAACTGTCTGAGCAGAAAAAAGTGAGAAGAACTGGTAAGTTAAATCTTTTTTATGGGTTTCACTGTGCAATTGAGAACAATGCAGAAGGGAAGACAGATCATTGTTAGCCAAAAAGTGAAAATATCGGTAGTTAGTTCTTTTGATGGGGACACAGAATATGTCATCTTTTTGAAAAAATGGCTATGAAATCCTCCTTCAATTTGGCTGGTGTAACAGTCTGTCCTTTTTCCTAAGTCCTGTGGCTTTGAGGATTGTTCTGTCTTCTAAGCGACAATGTCAATGCGTATCATCAGCTTCTCCTGCTGCGCAGGATACATCCAGCTTGGTGACAGCATCCTTAAATAATCCCTTACCACAGCTTTTCAAGGAAGAAAGAGAAAAACCCCACTCTCAACGTCTCCATCCAAAGCCTCTCAGATCTCATAGCTCAGATACAGCATAGGTTGTTAGGGGGTAGAAAATCACCATCCAGGTACCTGGCCATCGCTGATCATGTTAATGAATGACTGTAAGTCTCAGATGGAATATTGTGTTAGGAAATAAGAAGTGTATGGGAGGCAACAAAGAAAAGTCAGGCTATTTTCAGTTGGCATTACCTGCTATACAGACTCTCTTTTCCTCTTGCATACTGATTAGAGGTTTGCAGGCTGATGAAGGTGAACGACCACCTTCCCAACCTCCTACTCCCAAAATAGCCACTTTCCTTGTATGCATGGTTTCCTTCAAAGCCTGTTGTTTTGATAGATGGGTTTGCAAATAATTTTTCTAGTTTCAAATATAGTTTTCTGTTTTGCTGTTCTCCAGTGTAATTCTAAAGTTAATTCTTGTGCTGTTGACTGCTCTTTGGAAAGATTGTGGCTGTTTTCCATCCCTGGAGTTTCTTCATTCTTGTTTCTTCAAGAACATCTTTGAGCTTCACGCCATTAAATACCTCATGTTTTGTGTAGAAACCTTTTATGCATTTCCTTATTTACCTTGGCAACTCTAGGCCACCATGACTTCCTAGTTCTAGGAAGAATGTGAAGTTTCTGTCAAGAGCAAGAAGAAAAATTTTTACACTTTTGAAGAATACCCCCTGGGTTACATCACCCGAGAAGTGGACCAAGTCATTAAGATCTTAACCTAAATCATACGCATGGTGCAAACTGTTCAAATCTGACCTACTACTTTGGGTTAAATAGAACTACCTCCCTCCAATATCTACTTCTGGAACTCAAAATATTTTGTTCATTTGTAGCTGTTTTTGCCCTATTTCACTACTCCCTGAGTGCAACCAAGACTGAAAGCCCAAGAGCCAACACACAAAATGGGCAGTTCTTGGCCCAAGTGACAGATTCAGGAAGGACTGAATTTTTTGTGAGACTAGTTAAATATCTGACCTGTTTCTGAAGTGATGGGAGGATTACAGAAATCAGCTGGGAATTCGATGGGGATCTGCATCTAAACAGAAGGAGATTGTTCTGGAAATTAAGCTAAGCAGGTGCTGTTGGTGTCCATTGGCTCCAGGGATACTGAAAACATGGACTTAAACAAAACTCTTCTCTGAAAACCCCAAGTCATTGGGAATGGAGTTAACAATTTGGACTTTCTCATCCCTGAGGAGGAGGAGGGCATGCAGCTAAAGAGCAGCTCTTCTATCCTGCCTTCCCTGTTCAAGCTGGCAGTCCCACCTGTTATGAGCCAGAAGTAATCAGAGAGACGACCGACACATGAGGTATTTTTACAGGATGAACCCACTGGGTCAGCCGGAGGCCTCCTGTAACCCAATATGGAGTTGTGACTGCACACAGGCACGATGCAAGGCTTGGTGGGGGGGAGAGTGGTGAAGGATGGGTGGGAAAGCAGGGTAGTCCCAAAGGAGGTAGAACGTCACTTTGGAGGCAGAACTTCACTTAGGAGACTTCCTTTTCCCTTTGGTGCCCCTGAAAAAATGAATAGTGGGGATTGTTGATGAAATATGTGAGCCAGAGCTTGTTTAAGGAGGAGGATAAGGGAAAGCGGTGGGTCAGGGACAGGGACAAAGGGAACACCACTTGATGGAAGAAAGAGCACATATGTATGCAGCCCAGTTCACAGGGGAAGGGGGTCACACAGAAGTGTCCATTTCGTTCATTCACTCACCTACTTCTTTCTCTTTTTGTGCATAATAAACAGAGACCCATGCCACTAGAGACTTTCCTCTTCCAACCCCTTCTGTTTCCACCAGCACTGAATCATCCCATTTCTTCCAGGGAAGCCTACTGTCTATGACAAAGTTACCCTTATGCCTCTCATGCAGAGTCAGGGACCTGCTGCTGAAGGGGCTGTCTGGGGAAGAAACACCTGCAAGGAGCCACAGCTGTGATGCGAGCTGCTCTCCTAATGCTCTGTTTAGGATTACAGCACTCCAGAGCATCACATTACCCCAGTGGCTTCACTGAAACCTGGTATTAATTCACATTAGCAAGGATCAGATTTAGCATGTTGGGAGGGGAGAACTGTTATTAGCTTCTAAAACTGCTGGAGTTAACTCCTAGGACTGGTCTTTCATTAATCCTGACAATGGCCAGAGGAGCTGCTTTGTTTCTCCACACCACTGGCCTCTTGCATGAATACTTCTAAATACAGGTACTTGCTTTCATAATGGGGTTACTTGTTTTTGCTTTTTAAATTTTTTTCCTTTTTTTTTTTTTTTTTTTTAATATGCCAAAAGTAGTAACTTTCAAAGCAATTTTCTGGATGGTTTGGGATTGTATTGGATTGCATTGCAACAAAAAAAAGAGTCTTTCAATACTGGGAAGACAGCTACAGCTTGGTGAAGGATCACCTCTTGTTCATGTCCATGATGGGTTATCCCAAGATCAGAAAAAGGGAGTGTCTAAGCAGTAAGAACAGTGAAACTATGGGACAGGTTTACACAAAGAGGGTATGGAGTCTTCACTGATGGGTAATTTTTCTTTGGGTAAGAGCATTCCACATGCCATACAAGGTCCTTCTTAACTTTTTTTTTTTTTTTTTTTTTTTTTAATTATTATTTATTTCTTTATGTATCCATTACAAGGAAGGAGTTACTTTTCTCACCTGAAAATTTCTGGTATGATATTTTTCTTCCCTTTCCCTACCCACACCACTTCTTCTTTACTGAGTGTTGCTGATGTTGTTTCTAACTTCAGAGCATAGGCATTCTCCAGGCTTATGGATTTCACCTAGAGCAGTGTGTTTAGCTGTCCCTGAAAAGCCTCATGATACCACCCTGGCATTTTTCCAAGCCAAAGGCCATACCACATACATTTAACTTACTCATGATTTCATGTTCTCCTTCTTTAATAAATATCAACAGCAGCAACCACTGGTAAGCGTAGCTAATATTGAATATTACCTGAACGCCCTTGTAGGGCCTTGGAATGGATATGAAAAAGGAATAGAAAAAGAAGTATTTTAACTGAAACGTTCAGAGGCTTCACATCTCAACCATGTTTATTAATTTTATTTACAGTTTCATCTTGAAATGTCATTAATATTGGCTGTGCTACAAAATTCAAAAACATACTGATGTTTAGCTAGAGAGGGGTAGACTGGAACAACAGAGACAGAAATGAGACATGAGGTCTGCTGTATGCAGTGCCAGAGGTGAAGAATGAGGACTAGCACATCATCTACTGACTCCTGTATGGTATTTCTTTATGTAGAGGAAGAATACTTCTGTCATTTGTTAGAATGTCAACCTTATGCATTATGAACTTGTACATATCATCCAGATTTGTAAAGCCAGAAGAAGACATTTGAGTAGAAGCTCTCACCTCCTGTACAGACACAGGTCATGATTTTTCAGTTAATTACTTCTCCACTGAGCCTGAATAATTTGTTCCAGAAAAGCAGGCTGGATATAAGAACTCAAGTATTCTATTCCACTTAAGCTGGTGAACCCTGATTCCCTTCCCCTGACACCATAGTGGGGTCCCATACCATCCTGATGGGAACTGTATGCACTGCAGAGGACAAGCAATCTTCAGAGGTCTCATTGGCACCTCAAGATCAAAGTGCTGTAAGACTGACCATTTGTCTTATATGTGCCATGTTGCCCCTCTCAGATGGCAAACATTGCAGGCAGCTTTGTCATCAATCAGTTTGGGATCATATTTAGCAAGTATGGTGATGGACTGTCAGAGTCTGGATCCCTCTGGAATCAGTGAAGTAAAGTAGATGCTGCCTGCATGTCAGGGCATCTATTGTGGCCAGTGAATATAGCTCCCAATCTATATTTTTCTGGTAGATCTCCTCAGCCTTACATAAGTCTCCTGTTGATGCTATGTTTTTAGTATTATTGCTTATTCTTCTGTGCTCTGACACCCAAATTTATTGATGTTAATTTTAAATCTCCTGGAAGGAAAAAAAAAAAAAAAAAAAAGGAAAAATAAAATCCTGACTTCAATGTATATGTTTTTCTCAAGGCTCCCAGGATTACAATGTTGTGTGTGCAAGCTGAAGGCAAGGATCTGCCAAACTGATTTATCTCTTTGGCGTGTTGGCACTCTCTGGACATGATTTCATATGGGGCAAAATTAATGGGCTTCTGATAGAGTCAGAATACAGCTTCTCAAAACTGTAATCTGGAAAACTCCAGACATCTCTTAGAAATCCTGAAAGTAATTAAATTACTCCAGGAAAATCCAAGGAGTTAGAGAACTCTTGGGGCTGTCCAGGCATGTTCTTCTGACCTGGCTTTGGATATATCAAAAAATTCAAACCTACCTCTCTTCTCTGCAGTCTAGGAGTCTGAGCTCAGTGAGTGTTTGGAGGGCAAGGAATGACCAGCAGAAGAAGCTTAGTCACTACTGGGCACTACTTTTCTCTCAGACATCAAACACAACAGGACATAAAGCTGTCCTGCTCATGGATCTTGATGTCTGTGAAAAAAGTATTTCCATGACTATAGGGGAGGTTCAGCAGAGATCACTGAGGGAGCTTTTCTGACAAGATGTAACCACAGCTCCAGTTGCTTCTGATCATTTAACATCACTTGGCATTTTCTGCAAGAGTAGATTACCAATATCTGGGTAGGATTCTTGTTAGATCAGTCATTTTGTTTCTGCTTTAATTTTCTGCTTTCACTGTCAGATTCAGGAACATGCCTTTTGTCCTCCCTTTCCTGAGCTTTTGTAAACTATGCTGTGAACAGCTACTTCCATTCCTGTCTATATTTCATCAGGGAGCAAATATCTCCCCAATATGCTTTTTGTCTGGATTTGCTTAGAATGAAAGGTGTTGATGAATTGTCTCATACCGAGTAATACCAACAAACCAAACACAAAGGAACTTTTCTAAAGATAGTTGAGAAAATGAACTTCTGTAGAAAGAGTAAGCATCATCTAAAAAAGAAAAACAGTCAAAATAAAGTCAATTTGTTCTTTTCATTGGGACATACACAAGTTAAGTTGCCTGACTGTCATTACAGCATAGAAAATCCAACATCTGTGTAAGTGATGAAATTTCATAACCTCCCCTGTATAGTCTTGCTTGATTTTGACACTTGTGACTTATGACAGGTTTAGAGGTCAACCCTGAAGCGTGAGTATTGTTTCAATCATGCTGCTCCCTCTCATGAATTACGTTAGCAAGGGCTTGGTCACAGTTATCTGTGCCACAAAGAATTATTGTAGTAGAAGTTGTAGCATGGTAGGATCATTACTGTAGAGATGCAGTTAAAATTCCTGGGAGAGAGATTTTCATCATTGAAAGGTCTACATAATATAGTTTAATGTAGTCCATAGGACACATTTTTTTCTTAGGATTTATGAGTGTAGCTTGGTGATTGATACATATTTTCGTTTGGTTACCACAATGGAAAATCAGAATGGAAAAAAAAGTCTGAACCAACACGATAATCTTTTGAGTTTTTGGATCGAATGACAAAGTTGATTTTGGATCTGAATGAAGTCTTTAGCTGAACTGAAATTGGAAATTTTTTAACACTTATTAGTTACTCAGTCAAGTTAGACTTTTTGTTTTGTTTTGTTTAGGGTTTTTTGTTGCTGTTGCTTTTAAATACAATGCTTATTTTTAATCAGAAAGTACTATTTCAAAACCTCTAAAAGTTTTGTTCTGAAAATGCCTAAGAGACTTTTGGAAGATGTCAAAATTGATATGTTCCTTGGCCAGAAATATTCACCACACTTTGAGCAGTTTGGTGATTTCCTGTAGTCCTACCCTAACACCAGTTTTTGGCACATTAATTATTATTAATAATAATAATAATAACAACCATATCATCACCCAGCTGTGCTTAGAAGGCCTGGGCATCAGTCCCAGATCTGTTATGACAAATCTTTTCAACTCTCTGGGCTTCTGTTTCACCTCCCACTCTTTGGCTCTCTTATCTAGTCAGATTTAAAGTTGTAGGGTAAGGAACTCTCACATACTGAACTGCTTACATACAGACTGATGCTTGGATTACTGCTTCTGATGCAGTAGCATGAGTGATGGATTTTTTCCTCCATCTCTCCCATCTAACAGTCCATTACAGAGAATTTGGAAGTGTCTTAGACCTCCTAAGGCAGCTAGCTGCACTGTAGAAGGGAAACTGAGGGAGCAAAATCAAATAAGAAATGTGTTTTTGTTTTAATTCTATATGTAGAGATTTGAGTTGTTAATTGTGGGGAGTGGGTGAAACCAGACTGACTATAAGCACCACAACCAGTCCTTGTTGAAGTGTGATTAAATTCTGTATTAAAAAATATAGTATACATTCAAAATTACTGTTTGCATAGAAGACTAGCAAGAATCTGAGGAGGCTGAATGTAAATATGAAATAAAACTGAAAGAAGGAGAATGAAAATGGAGCCATTTTATTATTTTATTTTATTTTATTTTATTTTATTTTATTTTATTTTATTTTATTTTATTTTATTTTATTTTATTT
>JANHGL010005741.1:78602-91585 GCA_024611195.1 Ceyx melanurus | reverse complement strand
AATCAATATGCCTATTTTGAAAGGTCTTGTTACAATGACAGCCTATTACTGCGTAGAGGGAGGGACCACCTGCACTTTCTTTCCCCTGCATCTATTGCAATGCTCCTGGCTAGGGAATAAGTTAGGGAGTCATATACAGGGGAAAGGGAACCAGCAGTAAACAAGGCACAGAGCATTAGTGTCAGCTTGAAAGTTAACACTTAGAGCCTGCATAGGTGTTTACAGAGAACTAACACACTTTGGAGGCAAAAAGCTGTGGATAAAGTCTCAGAAAGGACTCAAAAACCCTATCTCATATTGTTTAATTTTCATCCGTATCTGGGCTATCATGACTTTATATATGTCCTTAGTTAAACCATTAGAATAACACCAAAGATACCTGACTGCCTCATTTCCTCCTTCCATAGTGTTTGACTGCTTGACAACATATTTGCAGAAGGGATTTGGACCTGACACGTAACAAGTTCTGGAGCAGGATGCCTTAGAAAGAACCCACAAGAAGGTCATGTAGAGCACGAGAGTCTGGGTTTGACAGCAGGCAGTAGGCCTGACCTACCCTGTGTTTCAGGTCTTTTTTGCCTGACTGTGCTTCCCAAAAAATAGGATTAAAAAAATATATTTTTTTATTCCAAACTGCATGGAGGGCCCATTTCGATGGGTTGTGTGTGTTATCCAAGCTGCCAGGACTTACAGCTTCTGAATCCTGCTTCCCATATTGCCTCTGAAGAGCTGGACTTCAAAAATTAACAGAGTGAATTTACAGATCTTCAGCATGGCTTTGCAAAGAAAAAGGAATGGGGTGCCTCTCCAGAAAGGTTGCTGTCCAAGAGGCTGTGAATGGAAGCAGGTTCACCGTGGTGTGAACAAAGGTCTCCAAGCACACCAGAGAACGTCTGTTCACCAGCTGACGGTGGTGCACCTGCTGAATAAGTGCAGTCATGCTGCTCCCCTGCTATCCTGCTTTCCACACACCCTAGACCTGGTTACCCATGCTTCCCTGTGTGACATTGCTGAATGCCAGTGGAGAAACACCTTACAGGAGGAAGAGAAGCTGCTGGTGGTCTTGTTGGCAGTAAAGTGGAAACTGAGTCAGGAAGCTGGTTCTAGCATAGGGCTACACCGTCAGCATCCAGATGTTGGCCCTGACAAAGAGGTTTTAACAGAGGCTTGGTTAAAGCTTCTGCATCTGTACTGAAGCCCAGACCTAAATCATACTGTGTCAGAGGGTGACTGTTTCTTAATTGTTGCAATATATCTTCTGGGACTGGTCACCAGGCCTGGCATCAAAAGGGTGACTTTGAGTTGTAGAAAACTCTTCTGTGGGTTTTGTGCTAAGAGTGACTGAAATTTGCTACTGGTTCATTTCAACTACATCTACCGAACTGTAACTCACTACTACATACAAGTTCAGCAGGAACATTCCCAAAACCCCTGTAGAAGAAATTTATGGTTGCTCAACGCTCTCTTACTGGCGGCCACAACTGTGTACGCTCCACATGTCTTTGTAATCACTTAATGACTCATTTCCTTAATCTCTCATTTCCTATAGCCTTATTACAAGCAATTCATAAACCCAAATCCATAGCTGTTCTCTGGCTGTAGTCAGGAAGCACTGAACTGACTGCATCTGGTTGGCTGGCTGAAATACCCCTCTCTATTCCCCTCTGAAACTTTCCACTGGACCCTGTCTTTTGCTGCAGTGACACCTACTGATGAGGTAAGAGCGTATTAACTACACGTTCCCTTGTTGCCAAACCTAGCCAGCAACCACTTCCTGGCTCTAACCAGATGTTTCTGCTCTTCTGGAGCAAATTTCACACTACATCGGGAGAAGTTTTGCACAGTCTCGATGAATGCATCAGTGATCAGCAGACCTGAACAGAGATCACTGCAGTGAAAGGAAATGGCTCTTCATATGCCCAGGCTTCTCATTCAGCCATCAAACAATTGAAGGCCTTGGGAAGCAAACTGTTCAAGGCAGTGTTCTCTGGGCACTGTATGGCACTGACTCAGGAAGCAGCTGAACAATCAGTATGCCTTTGCTTGCCTGTGCAATTTTTTTATTTTTTATTTTTCTGAAGAAAAAATCACCCTGGGAAGTAATACCCTTGGTATCTCCTCATAACACCCCATGGTGACTGGCAGATTGGGAGTAACAGCCTGAAACTCATTGCTAAGTTTAGTCAGGCCAAGGATTTATCTTTTAGTGAAAAAGTATTTTCCTTTCAAATCCCAGTCTTTTTCCTAATATATAAATATAAATATAAATTATTTTGTCTGCAGTTAAAACACTACAAAAAATTACCTGCAGCAACCCAAGATGTGGGGTCAGTACTCCAGCAGGACAAGAAGAGAATCAAGAAAAGGAGGAAGGAAGAAGGAAATAAGGACACTTTTTCACTGCAGACACTGGCTTTAACTCACTTCACCATGAATATTATCTGTTCTCCAATATATCTAGACATTTATTCACAAGAGATAAAGGATGTGAGGATAGAATAAGATAGGAATTGAACTGTGAGTACATTCCCCAATCTTGCCTGTGCTTTTAGATCTTACCTGGCTTTCACTGCAGGTTACCATCTTAAAACCAAGGTCATTGAGCCAGTGCCAATGGATAAGCGTTGAGAAAGAGTTCTGTAAATCCACACTCTCTAAGTCTGCCTGTGAAGGAAAGAACTATAGTAATTGTGTGGAGGCTTTGGGATGTAACAGGTTTGAACAGGAGGAGGGGGGCTGGGGAGGCTTCATCTCACACTAGAAAACTACTTGGGATTTGTAGGATCTGGGGACCTGAAGAAAAGCATCTTCACTATCCTGCAGCCTACAGTAAGGCTTTCTCCAAAAGGTCCTCTTATTACAGGCAGTTATTATTAGCTATTGGCTACAGTATGTCAGGTACTGTATGTAGCACCACAGCCTTCTGGATGGATTGGACATGGACACCTCTGCTGCCTACTCTCTATGTAAATTCAGAGTCTTCTGGGTACAAATTTAAATTCTTGTTGTTTTGCTACTGTGACTTCTGTAGGACCCTCCAGAAAAGAGGACTTCACTTGACGATTTGAGCCTATCTATGGTTGGAAGGTGCTACTAAAAGTGAGAAATACTGGATGTAAATCTTTTCATGTTGGATGAAGCCCTATGTTGAGAGCCTTGGGGTGAGCAGTTTGAAAAGGTCTTCAGTTTCTAAAGGAATTCTATGATTAATTCTATCATCCTCTGATGAAGATACGAGCAAGTGGGAGTGAACCACAGGATTACCACAGAATTCACAAACATAAACAGCAAGATCCTTCACAGATACCAAGTTTGTCCCAAGTAAATCAGAGCTACCAGAGTTCAAGGGAAGAGAGAGATGTCCTCGGGGTGGTACATAGACAGACAGACAGGCAGAGAGACAGCAGAGTGGCTTTCTAAATGTCTATAATTACTTAGAATAATGCAACAAGACAGATCACATAACATAAAAACCCTAACTCCCTCCATACATAACCTGACCTGGTGCTACAAAGAGCTCCAGTGTTGCCCGCTGAGAAACCACAGTGTTTGCACTGAGATCTCGCAGCCTCCAGTGTAAGAAGCCATGGCATCACAACAGATCATCTGTGACTCCCCGGTTTTTGCAGGCACAAGAGGTCAGTGCCACAGCGCCTGCAGGGAATGTGACTTTTCAGCTGTCTTGCTCTCCTCAGTACACTTTGACCTTTGTGCAATCTAATATCAAAGAACCAATTATTCTCAACACTCATATATTCTCCTCCATAGACTCAATGCCACATGGTTGTCAGGAGCAGGACATCATGCTAATCAAAGCAATAATTCAAGGGAAGGCATCAGGGGGCTGCCATGATTGGGAGCCCTGGGTTCTACTTCTGCTTCTCTTAGTCCACACCTGCTCCTCTCCCCTCTACAGTCTTTGCCTTTGTTCTCCACTGATGTAAGTTATATACAGAAATCAAAGGAGATACAAGAGTGTACACCGGCATCTTCTACCCTACACAAGTTTCCCTATCACCTGTGGTTCTCCTTTCAACAGAGGCACTGCTTTCCAGTGCTCATTTTGCATTCCTCAGCATACAGAATTAGCTCCCCTCTGTCCTTGTGGCTGCAACAACTGAAGCCATTGGAAAAGTAACATTAGGAAAGGAGTCTTGTGTTGTCGTGATGGGAGAGAAAAGAGGAAATTGCAGTTCCACAAGACAGATCCATCCAAGTATCCCACTGCTCACTCAGTGTCCATAGCCTCATTTGACCTCACCTGACACAACTGCATACTGTGAGCTCTTGGCATCAGGATTAAGGGAATATCAAAATACCATCCAGTAAAGGATCATGCCTGAAACAGCAGGTGTAAGAAGCTGCATGTAATTTCCCCACCCATAAAAGATGGTTAATGTGCAAGAAAATGTGTTAAATGTCACAAAGTACTGACAACTTGGTTTAGAGGGACCACCAAAACCATGAAGCTAAGAACATATTTCCTAGTTGTGCTGAGTACTGGCCCCACCTCAGAGTCTCTCTCTCTCTCTGTATATATGTGTATATATCTCAGGATAGACCTGAGCCCAAATGGATTAGAAATTTTGTTTCAACTGCATGAAGATATCCATTTTCCCAGAGTAATGTGGTACCACAACATGGCCTCAAATAGAGTAAGATGAAGAAAGCCCACCTTGTCAGGTCCTAGAAGGAAGAAGTTTTACAGGTATTTTATATGTTTTAAATGTCTTATTGATTGTTTTGTCACTAAGTCTCAAGGGCTTTTTCAGTGGAGAGTATGGACGGCTCAGTAAAGTGTGCTGGAAATTCATTCATCCCTTGTAGACAGGTGGGGTTAATTCTGACTAGCACAAACCTAATGGAGGGATGGGAAATGAGGATAAACACATGGAAGAAAAATAAGTTTAAAGACCTACTGCCCAGTTAAACTGGAGAGGTAGGATTGTACTTCAGCATTGTTTATTTTCCTATAATTGTTCCAGATTTCTTTGCCGCAAACTAAAAACACCTACAAAGGGCCTGAAAGCTTCAAATCCCACTCATACTGCATTGAGGCAGTGGCTGCACTTTAAAAAAGCTCAGGATTATTCAGTGGCACATCCTGTCATGCAAATCAACTGAAATTTTACCTTAATCGTTGTGGATAATCAGTGGTAAGTGCTAACTTAGGCTACAAGAATTAACAGAGATGAGGCTGAAAATACTCAAAGCTTCTTAAGGAGGAAAAGTATGAAGTAGGGATGTTTTTGGTAAATACAGAAAAAAATAAAAAAGACCAAATGCTTAGATTATAGTGCATTCAGACATGCATATGTGAGCAGTCTTGCTTTTTCATAGTGGGATGCAAATGCTTCCTATCTTTCTTTTTGCAAAAAAAGAAGAGACAATTCCAACCTGAATAAGTCTGATTTTAAATGAGCAAGAAATCAGTACTCCCCCTCCAAAAAGGAACAGGCAAAATATGACAGCAGAAAATGCATACAACTACAACTGAAATGCCTGCTTGTCCCCTTCAGCATTAGGGAACTTAGAGAGCTGGAAGATGGAAGCTAAACTCTGTCTAATAAAGACTCTGAAATGGGTGTGTAAAGAGAAAAGGATGGGGAATATTTTCTCACCAGGACACACATATACAAGAAGCTCCTGTTTTGGGTTTAACATTCCTGTGATATGGCTGTGCTGGTGCAGGCCCTACTGGATAATCAGATCCTTCAGCCAATAAAATAAATGAGTTGCTGGTCCTGACCCAGAAACAATTTCATTCTCTGGGTCTATGGCCTTGCTCCTCCCAAGGACAGAGCTCTCTGGAGCTCTGGTCATCTCACCTGTCTCAACATCACTGATACTCCTCAGTCTCCAGTTTTCTGATCTAAGTTGTGCATGCCTTCAGGCTTCTGCTTGTGTGAGTTTTCTAGTATGTGGTCCCTCAAGATTTATATTGAAAGTCTTCAAAGCCCCTCCTTTTCTATACCCATCCCATACTTCTTTGTATTTCATAAATTATGCTTTATTAATGTCTTTGATTGTCATTTGAGACCAAGGAGACAAAGAAGCCAGTGAAGTGCTTCCCATGGAATCAACAAGTGTCTCAAAGTTGCCCCATAGGTGGATCATTTATTTTATTGCCAGACTTAGGAAGTGACAATGGCCACACCCTGGCAGGTGCTGAGGGTGCTTTAGGGGCTGAGTCCCTCCCAATTAGTTCACTTCCCAGGAACTTGTCTCTTTGCTCCATCAGACCTTCAGACCACGCAAGAGTGAAACTGTTAAAAGAAGTAGGGGAGTGAGGGGGAAGTGTTTCTTACTTTGTTTCAGAGACAACTCCATAAATGTCCACACATTAAGGTCTTCCATATGCTGTTTTTCAGTATCAGTTTGTCACTTCATGCTGTCTGATATGAACTGTTGGATGGATCTGCTGTCTTCTCCAGGACTCATTCACATCCCACCCAGATGCCAGAAACAGTTGAAAAGAACAGTAGAAAATGCAAAACAACACTTTAGAGCATAGATGTTTTCCACAGTTGCAGCCTGTTGACCTATTTTCACCAGGCTCAGTGGCATGGCCTGTATATCAGGATCAGTGAACATCACCAGAAGAAGGAAAAGGATAGTCTCAAAACAAATCAAAACCAAACCTGTCTTCCAGTGTATTTAAAGCTGCCAAATACTACTTTCCTCAACTACCCCAGTTGTTCTTGGAGATATAGCATCCACCTAAGACTTGGAGATTTTGGACTTATTTCACAAAAAAAAAGATGCTTTGAAACAAGGAGCTGACATCTATTATCAGAATTTTATTTATTTAATTTTTTTTTTACAAGGGAAATATGAACATATATGGATGTATAAAGTAGTTCTGCTCTTACTACTATATCTCTTGTTATCTATATATGTTCAAGTGCAAGAGCTACAGAAACAGGCAGGAACAGAGCCAGCAGTGGGAGAAAAGAAGCAGTGCAAACTAAGTGAGCTGTGAGTTACACATAAATCCCAGTGGCATAGGTCTCAGAAAGTTTGCAAGTTTACATCTGAAGCTCACATCTGCAGCTGCTTCTGCTCTTTATGGGATGCAAAGAATTGCTAAATCCTGGATCCTAAAATCAAGCATTAGCTCTCCTACTGGATCTCAGTCCACAACTTGGGTTCATCTAAGCTCTTGAAGGTTGACAGATGAAGTAGACCACTGGAAATTCAAATACCTGATTGTTTATAAGCACTGAGAACTACCAAAGGAAGGTGGGTTTTTTTTAAATGCTTTTACAAATATTCTAGTTTCTGGAAACAGATGTTTAAAATGAATGTTATGGGACTCATTGCCACAGGTTATTCTAGAAATAAAAAACAGAATTGGATTAAAAACTAGGTAAATTTGGGGAGAACAATTCCATTGGTAATTAATACAACAGTGTAAAAACAACTTCCAACTTCAAAGGTTCCTAAACAAGTGATTGCTGAGAGGATGTAACAGGGAAATACTACCTTATACATGATGTGATTTGATGCTCTCCTTTTACATGTAGACTTTATATTGCTCAGTGTCCTGAGAGAATTGGTTCATCTTATCTGAAACTTGGATAAAAATGGGGAGGAAAAGTGAAATATGTCTTCTTTTCTACCCTTTAAAATGTCCTCCCTGAAGAAGCTTGATTCAAAATGAGTCAAGTTCAAACTGTAAAGTTAGGGAAAACTAACTTTCTCCAGATAGCAGTATTGTAGGGTTAGGGAAAAAATCCAAACAAATGTGGCCTTCCACAGTGTTTTGTTGTCTTCGTACATTCATGGGAGCATTGCTGTGATATTCGAGAACCTATACACCCTGTAACTGAGACCCAGCTGTGAAAGTGATGATATGCAGCAGTGACTAGAAATAGCAGAGAACCTGGCTTCTGTGACCCAACTGCCTCTTCAAGTCCTCACTTCTTTGTTTGCCTATTATATTAATACTCAGATTTTTCCATTCAGTACCAATGGACTGTGTTGGGAGGGGCACAGGGCTTGTACCTGGAGATAGATGTATATTACAAATATTTTTTTCTGGAAACAATACAGGTTCCTTTATGATCTTCTCAGCCCTTGACTTCTGTCAGCTATCATAAGTTGTAAAGAATGAAAACAACTAGAAAAGCATTTTACTTTCCTCCAGTTGGCCTTAGCCAACCAACCCGTTCCACACAGAGCCAAATCCAGCTGTCAAGCAGTAATGGATTATTTTTCCCCTTTCCCTGAGCATTCCTGGTCTGAAGCTGAACTGATAACCTCGGAGACTATCTTTTTGGGCTGGCAGCAGACCAAGAATATAATTTCACAAAGAACTGCTGATGTTTCAGAAACAAGGTTTCACTGCAATGTGGAATGAAGCTGGGACATTTTAAATACTGCCAAGAGACAATGAGTTTTCTTGTTGCCTCCTGTCCGTTGCTGCCTCCTGCCCCTCATTGCCTCCTGCCCCTCACTGTTTCCTGCCCCTTGATTAATTCCCCAACTTCCTCCTGAAGAGCAAAGCACTGATCTGTGTTGTGGAAAACATGGGTTCAGATAGCTCCTGAGCAGGATCCTACTTACTTTTAAAGTTTGCATACCTGGAAATTAATTGGATTGTAGGTCAGAGTGAGTAAAATGTCTGATTTCTTGCATACCAGGACAGATTAGTGGAGTGACCACCTAGCACAGTTTCCCTTTGGCAACAAGAGTGAGACTCCCTGGGGCAGGAACACCAGTGCATTTTCTCCAAGGAACTGACCAGCTGCTTTGACCCTGTTTGGTCTCTGAAACTCATCCTTGTGCCACAGGCTTATGTCTCTTCAGTCAAGTGACCTTGTACAGCTGAGGTGGCAGAGATGCTTAGCAAGAGCTGTAGTGAACAGGGACCACTTCTAAGAGCACCAAGGTGAAATGACACTAGATAGCACCCAGAAAACCAGCAAAATATAGCCAGAATCTGAGGCTGAATCTCCCAACTTCAAATGAGCACCTGTTCCATCCACAGCATCTGCAGTTGCAGGTAAGAGACACTTTTGTCTGAAATTGATACATTTCCACAAATACCTTCTGTTTTAGTAACAAAAATCTACAATAAAATTGTCACAAAATCCCAGTCATGACTTCCATTGCTTTAATGCTGCCAGAAAATACCCACCCTGATGTATAGTTAGCAACAAAGTCAGTTGGGCCCCATTGCAAAAAAAGTGGAATGAATGGCAACTCAGTTTAACAAGACAAGAACCATTTATAATGCTAATATCCTTCCCAGTAACATGCAGAACATCCCCAGACCAATTACTCCTGAGTCTTGGATGTCCTTATCAGCCCCAAAGCACCTCCTGTTTCCACTTGCAGTCCTTGAGATGGTCCTCAAAACTTGCACCTTTTTTTGGCAGGAGAGGTAGTTGCAGCAGAGCATAGTCTGTGCCTTCTCATCTTCCCTCCCTGCTCAAGGGACATGGTAATAGCCAAACATTGTAGATTACCAACTTAATCAGAGATGCATTCTCCTTCTTCTGCCTCTGCTGAGGTCTTTCCTACCTTCCCAACATGCTGTGGTTGAAGAGGATACTGTGGCTGCAAGAAAGCCAGGTGCTAAAGAGTTTCCATATTTACCTGGATACATAGCTGAGTGGTTTGCATATGTTCCCTGCTGCTGATCTGCATTCTATTAGTCTTCTTTGTGGATCTGTACAACAACAGCCAGCCTTGCATGGTATTGCCACATTTCCATCCAAGTAAAAATGCAATTAAAATTTTGAAGGTTTGTTTATAGCTTGAATTTTCCTTCAGTGCATTTGTTCCTTTGTTTATGTGCACGAGAAAGCGTGTCAAGTGGGAAGGGAATGGTTCCTAAGAAAAAAAAAAAAGTTTGTGGAATGGTGTCTACTGTCTTATCTGACAGTAGTTTATCAGACCCAATGGAAAAATCCAGGTCTAGACATAATTATATATATGGAGGTGTGAAGGAGAGGGAGAAAAGAGAAAAAAAGTGCAATATTGTTCTTTAAGTGACTTATTTCCTTCCTCTCAGATCCAAACAAAACTGTAATGATGAAACCTGCTAACAGATGGGGCTAATTTGGAGGTTATTTTTATGGCAAGAGCAAGAAGACAATAAAAGGCCAGCCCCAAATGTGTCTCAGTTCAAGCATTTTTCCCAGCAGACCTTCTAAAATAGTTGTGATTTGACCTCTTCCATCCTCATTGCATCACTTCTGCCTGGTAGCTGTGTGTCATGGGGATGCTATCACACGCTGCATCTCTCCTCCAAAGGATGTGGAGGCCTCTGTAGCTCCTTGCTTAGCAAATTGCAAGGCAAGGCCAAGGCCTGTGGCGTTCATCTGGGGACTCCCTGGAAATGACATCAGTGATCACATTTATATGTAACTGGATTTTGAAAACTCTTCCACTTTGCTGCTGGTTGGCCCCTCTCTATTCAGGATATTCCTTGTCTATTGTGGAGGAAGATTTGTTGCCCTAAGGTTACTCAGGGCTTATGGGAGCTTCAGAGCCAGTTGTGACTGTATTATGCATGTCTCTTGCTGTTTAATGACAAAAATAGCAACTCACTCCTAGGATTTTGAGAAGTACTGGGCTGCACTCGGCAGTCTACTTTGTAGGATTACCTTCATCCAGACCTAAGATATGGGCTTGATAGGGTTGGGTTGTTTGGGAAAGATTGTTTTCTAGCTATGACCTTAGCTGTACTGAGGTCCCCCAAGAACACACATGTTGTGGCACAGAATGGAGCAGGAGTCCCACCAGCCATTGAGGGGTCCCTCACTCCAGGACTGACTTGGCAGGGGAGAAGGAATGTGACAGACATAAGCTTAGCCTTCTGGCGCTGCTTAGAGCTTAAATAACTACCATAGGTTGTTCAACTAAAGCCATCGACTCTGGGGAGAGAGGAGGGCACCAGCTGAAGGGCAAAGAAAGCCTCCTTTCATGAACGAGAACCAGCGCCTCTTGCGATGCTGCCATATAAAATCATGCAGCACCTGTTAGATCTTTTCTCGCTCCACTCTCAAGACGCAGAAACAGCTTGGCTCTATAAAAGCCCCAATATGTTTGTTTTCATTCTGAAGAGCTAATCCAAACCCCTGTCTTCCCAAAGGACAGGGAAGGAGGGGCTGGAGGGGATATATTTTTTTTTTTCCTTCTGCTGGAGAAACAGGTTGGAGCTGTTAAAATAATTGGCAGCAGTAGATTCCTGCAGATTTCTTTGGCTGCATTTTAAAATAGAGAGGTTTTCTTCTCCTCTCTCTCCTCTTTTTTTTTTTTTTTTTCTCTCTTCTGATTTAGCCATAAAATTGCCACTTATTACATTAGCAGTTGCAGAAAGCAGGAGTTTTCCTCATTAGAGTGGTTCTGCTCATAGTCTCTGGTAATATCATTTGGTGCGAAGGACCTTGCCAAAAGGCTATAAAACCAGCTGGGGACTCACACGGCAGTGTCAGGAGGTTGCTTTCTTGGTTACCTTGGTAACACACAAGCAAAGCTTCCCTCTCTTTTCAGGACAGGGAGATGGGTTCGGTTTCGATCTACCTCCATCTTCTTCTTGTGAAGGAGTTTGCAAGAAAGCAACAGCGGGGAACACAGGAGGATAGGGAAATGCTCACAGAATGTTTTAAGACCATCTTGGAAGGCTGTGTCTTTCAGGGGAGCTCATTTGCGTGCATCCCTGTCTTCCTGAAGACCATCAGGGGCCAGTAGCATGCCATCCAGCACCTTTCCCAGTCCTCAGAGCACACATCACATACTACAGACCCAGACGCTGCCCACCTAAGGCACCTAGCAAGTGTCACCTCCTTTCTGGGACTAGACCCTTTCAGCAGTAGGCAGCTTGCAGGCTGTGTATGTTCACAGCCCTTGAGCAGCACTGCCAGCGGCAGCAGCAAGCACTCCCTGCCTCTTCGCAGGCGTAACCAGAGAGGTAGTTCAAAGAAAAGAAAATTGCCTTCAGCTCACCAAATTGTAAGTGTAAGTCCTTTTACCAGGTTAGCATCTCAGCAGACACCTGATTTTTCATGGAGTTTCCCCAGCAGTTTTTATAACAGATTTGAAAGGGTGCTTCAATCCTCAACAAATTAGAAGCTGTGACACCAAAGATGTGAACTTGTTCTGAGTCCCACTCACAACAGCTTCAAAAAATACAAGATAATTCAGGGAAAAAAGAAAAAAAAAAAGGAGAAAAACATGCCTTTCAAAGCTGAGGTAAAAAATATATCTGGAAGCTATTGCAACATTTTGTGACTCCTGCAAAGATGTATCCTTACCAAAGCTGCCTGGTCAGGTACTGATTTAGACTCCTGGGACCACAGGGCATCTCTGGCAGAGACAGAATAACCAGCATTTCTGCCTTGATTTTTACCTCTACTGAGTTAAACCTGGCCAGCCAAATGCATGCTGTATGGCAATTGAAGAAACCTTCCTGTGGAATACCTTTGACCATGGGAGCTGAACACATCCTGTTTGGATCCTGACTTGGGTGAAACACCATGTTCCTTAGCAGGGCCCCCTTCTCACTGAGGCAACAGGGGGCAAAGCCCAGGACCTGTAGATGGCCAGAACTGCAAACCCCAGAAATGCTTCATTCCCTGCTGTGAAATTCTAGGAAATCCCTCTTTGAGAAGGAACAGGCCTGAAAGTCCTGATTTAAAAGAGCAGCTAGATACTTGCTCATCATTAGAGAAGGCACAGCATGTTCAGCTGCTGTGTTTGGAGCTGGAGAACAACAGACAAAAGACAGATATTTGGCTGTACATTCACAAGAGTCAACCTTCACTCTCCCAAATCAGACAAACATATCATATGGAACAAAACTGACTGAAGTTTTCACTATGATGCTGCATCCAGCATGGTCATTGTAAACCCATTTGTTACAGCCCCATCAGGAACAGTCCTCACACCACCTCTGTAATCACAGAATCACAGAATCACAGAAATTAGGGGCTGGAAGGGACCTAGAAGATCATCTAGTCCAACCCCCCTGC
>JANHGL010005741.1:34228-62249 GCA_024611195.1 Ceyx melanurus | reverse complement strand
TTTTTTTTTTTTTTTTTTTTTTTTTTTTTTTTTTTTTTTTTTTTTTTTTTTTTTTTTTTTTTTTTTTTTTTTTTGGTGGGGGGAGGGAGGGGGTTGGTTCTCTGTGTGCTCTGGCACTTTGCTCAGTTTATTTAAATCAGCATATGCTTCCCCACATCTGTGTGTATCTTACCGTATACGTGCCAGCATAGCAAGAGAAAAGCCATATGTTCACATCATTGGTCTGCTGTTTCTTTATGTGCCTGCGAATGTAATACTGGATGTGTGAGGCACCAAAGAAGAAATGGGGGAATATGACCAAAATACCCTTTTCTGGTATACTATGGAAGCAGTTAAAGGTGTTGAATAAGGTTTGAAACAGCTGTAATATGTGTTCTACATTCACATGGTAAAGGTTAACTTTGAGTGACCTCCCTCCAAAAGTGCCTGATCACCCTTTTTTTTTCCAGTTTATCATTATAGATTTACTGGTTGTTTTCCACTGTATTAAATACTGCAAATGGACAATTCCTAAGCAAGAATTACCATCCAGACTATAGAGGAGGATGACAGACAGAAGGTTATAGGAGCCCTGAAATCATCAGAAAGTTTGTGGCTGAACAAAAGCTCCTGGCTACATATTCTAGCTTCTTATCACATGAGCTTATCTCACAAGCTTCTTCCTAAGCATGCAAAAAAGACACATATCTTTCCATGCACACATGTAGGTCAGAACAATACAAAACACCCTTCTACAGGTCTCACTGTGCTACCTGGAAGATGTCTGGCCCCTGGTAGCTACCAGCTGAACGGTTCATGTGAGCACTCCCTAAGCTGCTCCAGTGCAGAGTCAGCCAGCACTGCTTAGGCAGCTGATCCAGGTGGTATGAGCTAATCCAGCTGACTTTTGCTTGAAGTAGAGCTGACTGCCAGCAGAGCTGTGGGAGAGGTAATCCTTGGCTGGAGGGCTGTGCCAAGTATCTGTGAGCTCTAATGGCTTCAACCGACACAGCCACTTGCTGGCTGAACATCTGCTCACAGCTATTTATAAAGGATAATTGGTACATCGGCATGGTCATGTGTCTGGCTGTGCGTGACATGGCTCCACTTGTGACACTGCTCTCTGAAAATTTTTCCTCTCCTTCTTCTCCTTCTTTCTCCTTCTTTCTCCTCCTCCTTCTTCTTTTCTCCTTCTCCATCTCCCTAAACATTGCTGTGGGAAACCACCAGCTAGGCTCACAGTGGAGTGGGATGAAAAGAAGAGCAAGGGGAGAAGATTGCACTAGGACATTTCTTGACCTGTTATCTCCTTCTCTCTGTGGTTTACATGGATGCACATGGTCTCACATGCTGCCAGCGAGGGTGAGGCTGTGGACAGGGAAAGCCTCAAATGGAGATGGACATTGGAGCATGGTTCCATGGGAAGCATCATGTTCAGGTGCAGGATGTTCCTCTTAGGTAATTGCTCAAACCCTAACCAAGTTCCTATCTGCAGGGAACTTCATTTCCAGTCCATAACACCTTGACATTATTCTGCTCTCATCAAACTGTTGGGCAAGTCAGAAATGCAGAAACATGGAACAAATTATCTTTATAGATCAGCTTGTTCAATGCCTTCAGCTTCCCTCACTTTTCCTTGGAGGATGCTTCCCTTTCAAAATGATGAAGATTATTAGGCCTGTGGACAAGCTTTAGCGAGTGCTGGGAGTGATGGCTGACTTTTCTGTGTCTTCCCCCTTCTCCAATCAATAATGGTATCCCATCATTTCCTTCCCCGGATTTTTTTTCCAGTCTTTGCTTGATCTCAAAGAAACTTTACACTAGATAAAGGCAAGCCATTTCTGAGAAGAAAGCATCTAAAGAATAATGATAATAAAACATTGTCTGTTACTGACTAGTCCTTCTAGGCACAATAATGACCATTGTTGAGGTCCAAATCCTTCAGGAAGGAGTTAATCAACACAATGACTCGGGTCTTTGGAATAATTTGGAATAAAATGACCGTTAATGCACGAAGGAAACTGGATGGGAGCTGGTTGTTAGATAGTAACAACACATGGCTCACATAGCGTTAAGCTTGCATCACTCTTTCCGTTATAAATCTTGAGCCCGTCTGGGCTCCAAACTATCAGCTCAACGATGAGCAATATTTATTTTCAAATATTGTGCAAAATACTTTGAGTCTTTTTGGAATCATGGTGTTGGGGGGATGGGTGTTGGAGTGGGAGGAGGGAGTCAAGGCATGCTGGATCCTTTCTTCTTTTGCAGAGCATCCAAACTGTTTTGTTGCTGAAGTTCCAGACCAAAATGGTCTTTATTTTAAGCAAATATTTATTCTTTCTTCATTGAAGAGGACAGAGGCAGAAATAAAAGCATCAGTATTTGACCTCTAGCAAGCAAGTTCAGACTGAGTAAAAAATGCTTGTGGTGGGTGAACCCAGAAAGAAGCAGAGAGAGAAAGAGAGGAGTACTCGGTAATGGCCTGGAGCTCAGACTAGAAACAATATTATTTTGTAGGAGCTCTTGAAGAACACCCTCAAATTACATTTGGTCTTCATATGGGTGCAGGAAATAACAGCCCCTCTTCCAAACTGTCATCTAATTCTGATGTTGTCCATCTGGACATAATTCATATGAACCTCAGTATCTCCAGCAGGACAAGGAGCCAATGGAAGTGGGAAGTTATCAGTTGAGGAAGAGTGAAGAAGGAAAGGAATTCCTTGCTCTTTCTGTTCTCTTTCACAAGGGTAACTATTAAAAGCAAATAATTACTCAACAGCACCTAGGTGAGGTGGCTCCTTGAAAAACATTTAATAAAATGATTGACCACTGGCCATATAAATATGAAAGTTATTGTTTCTAAAGATTCAGGTTTCCTTAGACCATCCAGCAAGGAAAACCACCTTCTGGGGAAGTGGTTGCTGATGCTAACTCAAACTTGAAGCTTTGTTACTCATGCTACAACCCTGCCTCTTAAAATTCCCTAATGCTTTGTGATTTGAACATGCCTTTTTATGCCACTATTTCCTGTGGAACACCAGGAGAAAAGCTGGTCCTATATCCTATGAAGAATACAATTTCTCTTGAATGTTATGTTTTCCAGAAGATTTGCCATGATTGACAGTGTTTGCTTGCATAAGGATGAAACCTCAAGCTTATTTGAAATCTGTAAGGTGATGCCCATGTTTAAGTATCTGCTGCTGCTGATAACCATTTTGAGTAGACACAACAGGGAATATTTATCTTTCCTCTTATTAAATCCCCCTACTACCTAGTAACATATAGCTGTCAATTACTACTACAGCTAGGTCCTCAAGCTCTGGAGCCCATTGTAGACCCGAACAGTCCAGGCCTTCATAATAACATTGGGCATGCTGCCTAGTGAGTAGCAACCAGATTTTCACCCAGACAACATCTAAGAACTTACAGTTTACACATCTGTAACAGAAAGTTGGTCAGTGTCCTCTTTCTCTAACCAGAGGAATCCCCTCTAGAGTGATGAGTTCTTTTCAGTTCAGAAGGGTTTTCTTTGGAGTCAAGGTGGGATTACGGCCATTTCTCAAAAAGACACAAAGGACTGAAAATATTGTCCAGTTCTTTATCCATGGTCCAAGGGAAATGAGACAATCTGAAGGCACTGGGGTCTGGTTCCAGGTCACAAGGCTTATTCTGGGGGCCCCTACTAGCTCTTATAAACAAAGGCAACATTAAGGTTTTTTACTTGAGCAAAATTCTTCACTCTCCTTATGTCCCGGACCTACACAAACAGTTCTGCTGTGTAACTCCATTCACTTTTGGCAACTTTCTACAAGCTTGAAGAGGTTTGGATCACACCTACAAAGCCTTCTAGCTTGGAAGCTGGTTCAAGTTCATTAGGTCAGATTTCATTCTCAGATGGGATATCATACCTCAGGCAGTGATCCACATATGGACAGCAACAGATCTCATACTCAGGAGCTCGCCTGTGCTAATCATCAGTATCTACTGATAAAGACTTCAGTATAACTGCCTTTGTGATCTGATCTGATCTGATCTGATTGTAAGGTAGAGGTGGTAAAAACAACTGTATTGTCTTTTGGGGAACTACTCAGTAGCTCCTGCTCTTGATGCATGTTTCATGGGATCACAGAAGAAATTTAATGAAGTATGCCAAAAGATAAGTGTTATCAATAATAATATATTTTAGACACTATATATATAGAAAAAGCCCCCACTATTTTAGAAGAAGAAAAAGCCCTCATTCACTCATGCCTTTTTTTTTTTTTTTTTTTTCCAAAATAAACTGTTTAACTTTGTCCTGGCTTGCTCTTATTTACAAGGATTGCTGACCTCTCAAGCCCCTTACCTATGTCCTCTTTTTCCTTACAAACACTGATCCTCTTTTTCTGCATTAAAAAGCATTGTGCAGCACTAAGGACACAGAGTAGAGGAAGCATTTTTATTTTGTCTGATCTTTCTCTGTCACTGCATTTCCTCATTACTCTGTACTACAGGAGCACTGAAAAGTAGATCCACATTCTTATGTTTTGTGGGAAGTATGAGCTGGAGACAGCTACAGGAGTCAGCTGACACAGGACAGGTCTGCAGAAAGGATGAAGTCACTGGAGTACTGCTCCACGTTGCAGCCTGGATTTAACTTCTGATCTCCCTAGAGACTTTTGATCAGCTGATATCTACAGTTATCATGTTTCAACTTGGATTAAAGAGTCCAAATTTAATAAAACAACTTTTTTTTTTCCATTATTAGAGAAGCTAAATGTATATGACACTTTGAAGTCTCATCTTTTAGGAGATACTATTATAGGACCGGAGAGTTAAAAAAACCAAAACTCTCTGAATCTAGGATATTTACCCTGGCAAAGGGAAGATGAATTTGTCTGTTTTATATCTTAGGAATTGCTGCCTGCCTTTATGATGCTGAGAGCTGGTGGCACACAAGTATGGCCCCATGTCACCTTTTCCTTCACGTAGGGTGCTAGAAGGTATTTTTTTTGGAGGAGGAGTGGCTTAGTTTTTAAGGGAAATAATATTTTGGAAGAATGTAGACTTGATTCTTTACCTTTGAGAAACCAATGGCAAAATTCCTGTCCCTTTCTTAATGATTCCTTGAAATCCCACAGGGAAAGAACAATGTGGGAAGTTTTCCCTTACAATTTCTTTTCCTTCTAGACCATCTTGTCTTCCAAGTTGAGAGG
This sequence comes from Ceyx melanurus, assembly GCA_024611195.1. Classification (NCBI taxonomy): domain Eukaryota; kingdom Metazoa; phylum Chordata; class Aves; order Coraciiformes; family Alcedinidae; genus Ceyx; species Ceyx melanurus. The sequence continues at coordinate 57,075 of JANHGL010005741.1, read as the reverse complement.
CCAGCAGAAAAATTTGGAGAGACATAGAGTTCAACACTCATGTTACTGGCTAATTGTTTCTCTCCCCTGCAGGAGCTGGGAGAACAGGCTGCAACATCCAGCAATTAAAGAAAAATAAATGTGGGATAGGTCTTAAGATGATCACGCACTCTATCTTACATGCTACTGCCAGGATCTGCAAATATTTGTGTGATCAGGCTCCACAGGGTTTAGAGCAGTAAGGACAGAGTTGCTCTCCCACACCCCCCTTTTCCCTCCTTCCTTGTTACTCCTCCACCCCTGCTGTTTCCCAGTCCTAGGTTTCAGGATAAGACACACAACAATTTATTATTCAGTCAAAACACTTGGGTGACCTTGGAGGTAGAAGAGTCTGGCCAAATGACCTCCTAGCATTTGCTCAAGCACACCCTTCCCTCTTCCACAGATCCTGTAGATCCTGTGGGTTGCAGTTATGTTTTTAATATTATTATTTTCTTTTTTCTCCCCCCTCCACCCTAAAGCAATTAAGTTAATTTTTTTTCCCTTTCAAGGTCTGTGTCAATGAGTGAGATGTGAACCTGCGTAGAGGAACCTCTGGCAAAAGCTTTGAATGCTCTGCGTCTGTGTGAGAAGAGAAATGTCAGGAGTAGTTAGCAAAAAAACGAATAACCCTGATCCAACCCTGTGATTCTTCTGCCAAGTTCTCCAGTGCTCACTGGATGATCCAGCAGAGCTTTGGCAAAGCTCTCTGTTAAATCTTTCTTCCTGCTGTTTACCTGCTTTCCATATGAATTGGGAAACTCTGAGTTCAATAGGAAATGGTCATTAAAGCTTCAGGTCATGCTGGCATCAACAGGCTAGAGTCAAAACAAACCTAAGCCCACCACCGCCACAAGGTGGTGTGGCCCAGACCTAGGAAAGAACAAGAGGGCAAAGAGGAAATAACTCCTCTGACCTTCCTCTGAGCTGCTCTTGTCCCTGCCTGGTGGATGTGGAGATGTGCCTCAATACAGTGAGGAGAGGACCTGGCCCTTGGGAATGCTGAAAGCAGGTTCCCTTCCAGCTGAGCAGGGACCACTTCCTTGTCTCCTTCTCTGGAGTTGACTACATGGACAGTTTCACCACTGGTCAGTCCCATTGAAGTAAAACAAGCAGCTTTGCCAATACATATTTTGTGTCATCTATAATATCCCTTGGTCTTTTGTTTATCTTCTTCTGTGACCTGAGTTATGCCAGTTGTTCCCAGAAAACTGGACCCAGTGCCACCTACCTACAGCTCAGCCTGTGTGCAGCTGCCATTTCCTTGAATTTTCTTTGTCATCTGTCAGCTCAGATGCTGGTTTTCTGTCACCTGAAAGATGTGGGAAGAAAGGAGATAGATCTATGTACATATTTTAGGTGAACTGACTTGTCCCAAGTCTTTCTCAGATACTTGACAGTACAAGTTTGGTTTTTTTTTTCCCCAAGAGGTTCATGTTGACCTACCTACTGAGAAGGCTCTATTTAACACTTTCCAAAGAGGGGAACATTCCTGATGTTTATCTGGGGCAGAGCAATGTCAGCCAAGTCAAAGTGTAACAATGAGTTCACATACAGAAAAGAAAGGTGCTGCTCTGTCTCTGATAAACCTTGTGGTGCAGGAGAAGCAGACAAAGGTCACAAAATTTCTTATTGACCCACATCTCCATTTGAATACTCCATTCTTTTCCCTTCATAACATCCATTCAAAGCTGCAGAGGCAGGCAGCAATAGCCAGCAAGCAGTATTTTACTAACTCCTTATTGGATGTGCTGCTCCTATGTTGCAAAGCATTTAGGCACTCCAGGTTTACCTTGAGAACTGACTCAGTCTTCCAAGTTATCTCAGCTCCAGGGAATAAATTCAGCTGGTGGGAGCTATCCCAGCTTCTAAATTAGGTAGACAGATTGAGTCTCTAATATGTAGCAGAGACCCAGGAATGAGTTTAACTCCTCACTCACTGGAGATAAGGCAAAGTGCTTGCGAGGTTTGGGCTCAGATTTTGATTCTGAGATACTATTTCCCTCATCCTAAATCCTCCTGAGAAAGACTGAGCAAAGATAAAGGAAATAAAGACTCACAGTAAAGTGAACAACATTTTGCATCATTTTTATACCATTTCCTTTGCTAATTTCTCTCACTTCTCACTCCAGGTTGCAAAAACATTATGCAGGTCACAGCCCTGTCTTGGATCTTTGGAATATGCGTAATGAGCTGCAGATCCTACAGCAACCCTAAGATACACTGTGGGAGAATATGTTTAATGGAGGAGAGTAGTTTCTGAGCTAGTCAGCAAAGGCAGGCTCCAGTTGTTGCAAGGTGAAGGCAGAAGGTAAACTAGAAAATGAGCTGCAAGGCTCTGACTTTCAGCATGAAGATAATTAACTACTGCAAGAGATTCACTAAACACTTGGTGAAATCAAGGCAGGGAGTTGTCTTAAAATTTGCATGCTGGTTCAACCACAAAATTACAAGCATAAAAGTGGGAATTACTAACTGAGGCTTTCTAGCCCGTGAGAGGGAACAGAACAATTAGAAGATCACTTTTTTATTTCTTCTTTTTTTTGTTTGTTTCTGGCTGTAGAATGAATAAATATTCTTAGGAAATAGGAATAAAATTATTTAGAAATGTATTTATATATATAAAAAAGAATTTAAGACAGCTATTCTAGTATGTCTCTAGCTTTCTAGATGAGCAGAGGAGAGATGATTGAAGGGCATCTTAGAAAACTCCCAGGTTAAAAAACATGAAGATGAGGTCTGAGGTGGGAGAGCGGTTGGGAAGCTTTTATTTCTTCTTCAAAATGTGTATAAATTGTTCATGCAGACAAATATTTTCACTAAGACCATTTTAAGAAACAGGGTAAGCTTATTTTTTACTCTTTTTATCATTTCCCAGTTCAATAGTATGTATCATGTGATGAAAAAAAGAAAAAAGGAAAAACAAACAAACAAACAAAAACAAAAAAAAAAAAGAAAAAAGAAAGATAAGAGGAGAAAAGAAGAAAAGAAAATAAGAAAAAATAAAATGTATAATAGACAAACAGCCTTGCAAGACCCTTTTACTGTTAAACTTTCGTTCCACACAGATACACAGCAAAGGATTTCCAAAGAATGGAAATTAAATAATAATTCTGTTCTTTTCAGCACTCAGATTATGTTCCTTATGCCATTCCCCAGGAGCCATACTTTCTGGAGTTTGCTTTGGAGTTCTTTCTGAAGAGACCAAATTTAAGATCCATTTGGCTATTCCAGCTCCTGCACGCCTGCTCTAATTTTGTGGTTTTGTACATGTGGATGCTAATGCAGCTTTCCAGGGCTCACAGCCTGTCAGGGTGCATGAGAGTCAGCACGGTCTGACCTAGGGAGAGGAATGTCTTTGTGTTGATCAAATCTAGGGTAGGGATTAGACCAGCTGCACAGTGAGAATTCTATTCCCCCTAGGTTCTGGGGTAGCAATGACTGGTTGTCTTCAGGAGTGATTGTTATTACTGTCTAGTTTCTTGCCAGATAATTTGGCTGTACCTCCAGATTTCTGTAGGGGATAAGTTGAGGGTGTTCACACTGCTGCACTGGGAGTATCAGCTAGATTGCACCACGATTAGCTCCAAGGCCTTCCCGCAGAAAAGCAATGTGGACAGACTACATATTTGACCTCAGGATCTCTCCTACACCGTAGTATAAACACAATCACTGTGTCCTTGAAGCTGTCCTTCAAGAGGGTTCTTACATGGTCTCCTCATATCTGAGGGATCTGGCTCACCTCAAGTTATATGTTGCCCTATATTCACACCATTGCAAACACACCATCTTCTAGGGCACGCATTGTTTCATAGCAAAACCCTGCACAAGTGCTTTAATGTCTGAGCTGAAAGCTTGAAGTCCCATACACACCCCAGAGGTTTCAGGCCTCCTTTTAGAGCATCCACTGAACCCAGACAAGGGTGTGACAGAAGAACATTCCACTCTCTCTGAGGACTTGCCGAGAGGTCATGGGGGAATTAATTTCAGAAAAAAATAATAATTCTGAATTCTGCTGAATTTATTAATTCTACAGAATGGTTATTCATCCTTCAGAGATAGGAGGATGCAGACAGCCTATAGAGAACCAAGGTGGATAGCTGCCACAGCTGTAGCACTTCTGTGTCTTGGGACTGCCATGCAACAAGACAATCTGTGGAGAGACTCAGTCCACTTAACTCCATGCCAGCATGTCCTGCAGGTTTAAAACAGATCTGTAGTCATTAGAGGCAGTAATTTGTAGAGAGGTATTCAATCTTTTTCTCAAGCTCGGGATAGTTGTAGGAAGTACTGAGCTGCTCAAAAATTTTACAGAATAAAGGTGTGAGACTGAAAATCAATATGAGATTGAAATTCATCCTCTTCTGGTGAGCAGAGGAAGCTCTTAGTTTCCCCAGCAAATAGCCATGTGAACAAAACAAACCAAAACCAAACAAACAAAAAATACCCACAACAACAAAAAAAGAGACAAATAAAATGGAGCTGGTATGAAAGGGAAATAAACCCAGGGGACTGGATTTATAAAAGAAGGGAGAGGTGTGTCTGAAGCACAGGATCAGCCAAAAATGTGTTTTCCAGAGCAAAAGAAGAGCTAGGAAAATTGAATATATTTATTGCAGTACAGAGTGGTCCTAAGCAGAATCATCAGAACCACAGCAAAGGTGACAAGTGATAGACCCCAAAAGGAGGCAAATATGCATGAGCCCTGGAAGGTACTGTGACCGTACCAAAACAGGAGCTGCAAACCCAATTTAGTGGTGACTAAGAGGAGGAACAAACCTGCATGCACTCAGTAGGTGCTGAAGTTTCTCTTTATGGCTCTATTTCAGAGCTGCATGATTAAGGTCCTTTTGTGGACAAAAGGGTTACATCTGAATCCACTGAGAGACAGACTAGATAGTGGGAAATGGGGAATGAATGAAGCTGCTATAGTCTACTAGGGAGTTCATGTGTCACCACACTTCTAGGAGTGCTTGGCTTCCTACTTTTTACTGGAAGTTATCCTCATGATGCCCTGATGAAGTAGGGAAGCATTTGCTGTGTTTTTCCAGACAAACAAAGCACTGAGTAGATTCAGTAATTACACTGGGGAATTTCCTTTTTGTCGCTACTCACACGTGTTTTCAACTTAACATTGGTTTCTGGCTGGTCCTGGTTTTACTTTGATCCACCAGACCATCTCCTTCAGCTTCCACTAGCCACAGGCTGGGATCTTTCTTCAGTGGATAAGACTGCAAGTTACTGGTGCGGCAAAGATTTTATTACTGGATGTTAGCAGTTATTTCAGTGAAATTCTGAGTAAAGGGAAGGAAATTCCAAACCAATTATGCAGCAGAGAAAAGGAGTAAAATTAATCAAAGAAACAAAGCCTTGTAAATTAATCACTCAACTGATGGTCTCTTTTATTTTTTCTCCACTCACATGGACAGGACCCTATGTGGCTAGAGGAAAAAAAATCCGAATAAAAAGCTTTGGTTTTGCCTACACAGCATAGACTGATTAAAGGTCTTTTGCTGGGTTGTTATCCTTTTATTAGCATGAATCTAATAATAATAATATCACCACAAGTGTATTTACTTTACTGATGCCAGAGGGCCTCCAAGCAACTTAATAAAATGCAGCTCAAAGAGTGCTTGATCATTAATAGGACAATGTGCTGAAATAAAATTGAGAGCAAGGGTGAACTAAAAGCCAAGGATCCATCTCCAGTGCATGTAGGCTGATAATAAGCCAGCTAAAATGTCTGTCCTCTTTTAGCAGCAGCTTCACAGCACTGTGTATGTTGCACACAATGGATGTGTTAGCTATTGGCATCTGTAAAATAAACAGATCCATATATCCCGGTTTTAGGCTTCTGAAAACAAGATGCTAATCTGTCTCTGCTCAGAGCTCTCTGGCTCTGGATTTTATCATAAGGCCAAACTCACAAAAGGGCAAAAAGAAGACAAAAGAGAGGCTGAGAGAGCTGGGGCTCTTTAGCCTGGAGAAGAGGAGACTGAGGGGGCACCTCATCAATGTCTACAAATATGTTAAGGGTGAATGTAGGGAGGATGAAGCCAGACTCTTCTCAATGTCATCCAATGACAGGACAAGAGGAAATGGGAGCAAGTTGGAGCACAAAAGGTTTAGGGTCAACACAAGGAAAAACTTTTTCACAGTGAGGGTGACAGAGCTCTGGGACTAGATGATCTTCTAGGTCCCTTCCAATCCCTAACATTCTGTGATTTTGTAATTCTGTGAAATCCAAACCTGTGAAAGGGATCAGAAAGGCTTCCAAGTTTTCAGGTGGGTTTTGGTCAAGCCTAGTTATCTCTTGGCTTGCCCTCTTATTCCAGCACAAAGACAAACCTTTGGCAGAGGATGCTTTTGAAGGCAATCCTTGAGAGGCTTCATCTGATATCCCTGGAGACTACATGTGACCTTCTGTTGTTACCACATGACATAGAAAGTACATTTCTAGGCTCCAGGTCCCCCCTTTTTCACTCAGTGCATTTTTCACTTCATGCCCCTTGAACTAATCCTGCTCAGACAAGGAGGAGAGGCTGCATGGACTGAATTCTTCAGCTCTCTCTAGCTGGTATCTGTTGGTGGACATATGAAAGACCTATGTCTATCTTAATTGTTTGGACAGGATGTGTAGTTTTTCACCTATGCATCTTTTCTGCTGTGTCCTTTGGGATGTGTTCGCAGTTATCCGTGTTGGTAAGATAATCTGCTGGAGAAGTCTGCATCCAGAAGGAGCTCATTCAGAGTTAAAAGAGGTGGAGGGGCCAGTCTACTTTTTCAGAAATAATAGAGAAGATGGGAGAGTACATGTTCAAGAGCTAGACATGGAGCTGAGTGGAGAGAGGGGAAAAGGATGTTGCTCCTGTGGAGATTCAGTTCTGTCTTAACCTTCACCTGCTGTGGACTTTCCCAGCTTGTCCTCCATTCCCCCTTGCCTTTTGGATCCCATCCCTATCCTCTGTGGGAAAGAGCTGGCAGCAGACAGCTGCTAGGGATCAGATCCAAGAAGTGGCTCCATGCTCAAAGCCAGATGTGTGGCAACAGAACATGGATGAGGAGGCGGGGAGGAAAGGAGCTGGGAAGGATAACCTTGAACAGCTGGGAGAGAGGAATGGAGCTGTTTGTTCCATGCCCGTGACACAAGAATTTGAAGGGTAAGAAATCTCTGAAGCTGAGCTCTGGTATCAGGAACAGCCTCCCTGTACTGCTGGGTTAGCTGTGACAGCTGTCCAGGAGCTGAACGGACACTTCACTCAAACCTCTCATATTATATGTTTGAAAGGATGTGGAAGTTGGAGGTGGCATTTCTTGACTGGCATTTTTCCAAAGCATGAGAGCAGTACAAATCCATAAATGTTCTCATGTGATGCCACAGACAGAGTTGCTAAAACATGTCACCAGTCCTTATGTCAGTAACAAGGCAAAAGGACCTTACTACATGGTAGAGCCTTGACCATACTACAGAAGTGCTATTCTGTGAACCCACAGGCTTGTTCTGGACAGACTGTTGGGAAATATTGCTCAAATCCAAACATATTTGCTTCCACAGTGATTTTCAGAAACCATTTTTGCAACATGTCAAGACAAAAATCTCTGCCAAAAGATCCCCTCTGTCCATCCAGTCAGATGTTTGGGATGATGGAGGTCTAACAGTCTTCACCTGGTACCAGGCTAATTATTTGAGGTTGTTGCCACACACAAAAAGATGCCACCACCAGGTTCAAAAAACAATAGAAAATGGATGTTTTTTTCAATAAGTGAATTGATTCCTAATTAAATTGGGTATAATTACAAAATGGCTGGTGAATTTTCTGTGATGAAATTCTTGTCTGCAAGAGTCTAAAGTTGCTAGCTCAAAGCCCACAAACTATGTGTGGAAACACAGTGCATGTAATTAGATTAGAGATTAAAAGAGATTTAATCAAAACATTTGCGAGAACTAAAAAAAAAAAAAAAGCTGAAGTTTGGTAAAAGTAAAAATAAATAAAATTTTAAAATAATCTAAATAGTAACTGTAAAATATTGACCATTTGGACAGTACAAAAATGCACAGAAGGGAATTGCTATATGAACTTTATATTTAACAAGTGTGGGACACACTACACAGAGTCGTACATGCTCTGTTGTCTGACAAAGATGAAATCAGCCTTTACAGAGTATTTATTTCAAGGTACAGACACGTGATGAAAAAGGACGGAGTTAAGGCTGAACTTTCCTGTCATTCTTCTAAATTACCTTAAGATTAAGGCTACATGGACAATGGCTTCTTTTTTTTTTTTTTTTGCACAGGATGTTTTATTTTAGCATTAAACTCAACTCTCTCCCTCCCCTTCACCTCTCTGGATCTCTGGGAATAAGATTGGTTCTCACAGGAGTGCTTTCCTGTGACCCAATTATCTAAACAAATAAAAAACATAAAAGAGTCCCCACCTAAGTCATGTCATGCTAACTCAAAATATTTTTTATCTTCTCTGAAAGAAGAAGCTAAAAATAGACATTGTTTGTTTGTGACTGATAATAAATGAAACATGCCTCCTGTTCTCAGGGGGTAAGAAGCTGCATCACAAATGAACTAAATTTCACTACCTTGCCTGTCCTTTGCACTTTCAGCAGAAAACCTGTATTTTTTTAATGAATATGAGGTGTGCTTCTCTCCCCCAAACTCTACATTTTTTTGATGATATAGAGATAAGACCTCTGTGGTGCAAACAAAAAGGTGTTTGAGAGGAGGCCAGTTTTAGTGAAAAATGCTTATGGGGTGTTCAGGTCATGGCAAGAGACACTAGTATCAGTGCATTGTACTTCATATCATTCATTAGATTACATAAGGAAGAAAAAGTAGTGGGGTTTTGTTCTGTCCAGTGAGTTATCTCTCTGCCTTTGATACATATGGAGGGTAGCTGAACTCCACTCCTTACTCCTATTTACTGTCTACTGCATCCATTAGCTCTGGATCTGATTTGCAGTCAGTGTATCAAACTTCAGAGAACAGAATTGAACCCACAAAATCCTCAAGGCAGGGTCTTCAGCAGCTCCTCTGTGACACACAAGAGGTACAGTAAAATGGAGTATTACTAGATCACTGCTGAAAACGTTGAGCTATGATTTAATTCTGTGTGAGATTTTCTATGGCTATTTGCATCAGGGTCAGTCTGCTATTTATCACATACATTTCACAATCAATCCACAAGAAAGGGCATGAGCGTCAGTTATTCAAGACTCTTCTCATCTAATTGATTATTTGGATAGTGTGATGTACTGTATTTGTTATTCCACATCAGCTATTCTCTAGCTTTTAAAACTGTGGCTAGCCAGTCAGGAAAGTGTTGCAACATCCTCTAACTTGGTACAGACTGGCAACCTAGCCAATCCACTGCCAGACACTGTGAGACATTTCCAGGTGATTATTCATTAAAACCATGGGTTCAAAGGAAAACGGTCAGACAAGAGCAATTCAATTCCTTCCCACCACCCTGAGTTTCCCTTTTCCTCCCATATCCTAACAGATTTGGACAGAAGATCTTCTAAGGTTAGGGAAGAGGATTTATGGAACTGCTCTGTAGTCATCTAGAAATAAAATAAATTTGCTTGTAAACATCATTCAGTTCTCCCGTTTTAAAAAATCACACACACCCCTCTGCCCCCAGCCACTTCAGAGCAATTAGTACTGTTAGTTTCCCCTGGAAGTAAGCAATGCCCAAACCAAGCCCTTTGTGTAACCACTGACCACTCTGAATTTCATCAGCTCCCTCACCCCACCTGCCTTTTTAATCTTCCCTGTGGGAAGACTTTCCCATTAGCCAAAAGGAATTTTTTTTTCTTTCTTTTCATATGTCGGCATAAGGAATTAAGTGCAGCAGGCAGACTCTTCCATGTTAAAGGTCAGTTGCATAAGTTCTTTTAAATGGCAATTAAATGATTCTATGACAAACAGGATGCACTCAGAGTGCAGACATCAGCTTCAACCTTGGGACCTGGGAGAGTCTGGGAAAGAAAAAAATGCTTTGGGAAAATAAACATAACACCCAAAACTGTAAAAGCAGATGATTCAGCAGAGAAATTGTATCATTTTCCCTGTGCCACTGGGGAAATGCAAAACGTAGTAACACTTTAATATCTTGCTCAAAGAAACAGGCTCTTTTAAGATCAGCTGTTCATCCTATGCTGTTAAAAACAACCTGTTGAATTACCCAGAACTGGCCCTGTGAGTGATCAGTCATTCCAGCATCTTAGGGTAGAAGAGTCATATTAAGGCCACATCCAGTAAAAGCTTTGTGGTATGGGTCTGGGAAAAGGGTGATGCATGATCACAGAGTGTTACACGAACAAGTGAAGAAAGAGCAACACTTCCTCGGAAGAAAAGGGAAGGATAGGAAAAGTCCTCCCAGACCTGCTGCTCCTGGCCAGTAGCTGAGACTGAAGCCTCAGAGATGAGTTTTTAGGCACACATGACAGACCTGTGAAGAGAACCAGTCTGAGCCACAGCCTGTTGCAGGATACACCCATTACCCACCTGCCTCTATGGCTGCACTGTATATATCTCTTTAGGAGACTACCTAGCTTGGAGGGTAGATGCATAAGGACCAGATGTCCTGGATGCCTTACATTTTCTGCCTGGGTAAAACAATGTACTGGGCAAAGTAAATGGGAGTTGGAGGACACTGAAGAAGGCTTCAGTCAAACTAGGCATAACCTGATTAACAGCACAAATCTGGAAAGTGTCAGTAAGCCCAGATTTTTTTTTCCGAAAAACAATGAGATGTTGACCTGCCTTAAAAAGCTCACTGGGCACGATATCATGAGGAAAGGAAGGAAGCAATGAAAAGCACTGTGAATAAGGATGGAAAAATACCATGTTTGCCAGCTAGTTCCAGATCTACAAGGTCTGGAGTGGATTTCAGTGAGGAGAAACGTGAGTCAAAAGATATTCTTGAGAACCATTTGAAGTTAATGAGATATATAGGCTTCCTTAGACAAAGTAACTGGCAGCAGAAAGCAGGGAAATGCAATACAGAATCCAGTTTAGTCTAAATGTGTCTCCTTGGAAGACCATCCTGAGTTTGGGATGAGAACAGGATAAAAAGGGGGAAAGGGCAGGGTAGGTTCAGGTGAGCAAAAAAAAGAAAAAAAAAAAAGGAGGAAGGAGTTCCTTGGTCTTTCAGTGAAAATAAATAAATAAATAAATAAATAAATAAATAAATAAATAAATAAATAAAAAGAATATTAAGTCCTTATGGAGGGCAAAGAAAATCCCAGAAGCTTAAGGACAAATCAACACACCAATCTGGGAAGTGCCAAGAATTTGGGACATAGCACATCACAATGCATTGACAAAATGATCTCAAGGAAGAGAGAGGGAATGTAAAATTAAAGAGGGAAAGAGGCAGACCAGGCTGGGATTCTCTCCTCTGTCTCTCCTCTCCAAGTCTTTCTCCAAGTCTTTTCTTGCCAGTGAGAGGTGACTTTGGAAAATATGAAGAATGGGATGGGGAAGCAAAACTCATTTGGCAACATCTCATTTCAGAGGCTAGAAAGGAGAACTGAGAGGATCCAAAGCCTGAGTTCCTGACCTTAAGAAGAATCCTGAGGGATATTTCAGCCACATTAATTCCAGCAGGCAGCAGGACATCCTGGCAGGAGTTTCTGTGGGGAGGGAAAGACTGAAGTGAAGGGAAATGCTGTTGTCTAAACTAGGGCTGATTAATGCCTTAGGAACCAAGGGTCTGCTCTCTGTTTTCACAGTGCACAGTTATTCACCAGACTGTCCATGGCAGCAGGTGAAAAATAGGCAGTAGACAACAGTATGTAGGATGCTTCAAGGAAAGCTCAGACCTGGCATGAATCACCAACTCCAAAGTTTCAAAGAACAACTGGTGTAAAAACTTCCGTATTCCCTCCACTCTAATTTTTTTAGGTCCCAGATTATTAACAGATTCAGAAATGCTAGAGAAGAGGTTGTTGTTGTGTTTTCCACAAAGACATCACATTCCTAGTTTGTTAGCAGAGCTGGGAGGCTCTCCATGCAAACCTCGTGAGTGAGCAGAACTAAGCCAGCAGATGATAATGATAATGTACCGCATCAGACGACACTTTGATCTTGACACCTGGCTCTACGCTTGAGCTCTTTGGCTGACTGGAGCACCCTGCAATAGGAAGTGTACAGCTGAGGGCCCATACACTGGGGATGTCAGTCCACAGTCAAGCTCCTGGAGCACAGGAGCTCACATTTCACCTGGGATGAAAGATATGAGGCCCCAGCATGAACAAACACCTTTCTGTGGCATAGTTAATCAAAAACACCCTAGAATAAACTCAAGACCTGCTTTATTTTGGCTAGGGAGAAACAACGTTTATATTTACGAGACAGAATCTTAAGAGCTGAAGAAGAGCACAGCATCCTACTGTAACATAAGAGAGACATTGAGTTAGAAAAGTATAGATCAGCAGAGCTGGAATACAGCCAGGATACTGGCATTTGCACCAGAGCCGCAATCAAATGTAGTCTAGAATTTCTAAAGACCAGAGCTGGTCAGGAGCTCAGATTTATATCTATCAACCCACAGCAACCTTGAATACCAGGCAAGGGTGTTGTCTGACTCTTGATTCAAGGAATAAAAATGCCACCTTTGGTTACACTGCCTATAGCAACCAGGCAATGCCCTGTAGGTCTCCCACCCAAGCAGCCGTCCAGTTTTCATTATGGGATCTGACAGTATTAGAAGACCTGAGGAAAAGAGTAAATGTCTTCTCTGAATCTTCTTGGTAGAATGGCAGAGTTCTTGGCCCTAAAATGTGCGGAGAAGTAGTGCTTTCTAATGACCAAGCTATCTGGAAAAGATAATTTAACAAGTTTCAGGGGTAAGTTTTCTTCATATTTGAGAGATTCCGTAGCCTACAGACTACTTACTGGTCCAGAAGAGGAAATAGAAATCCTTTTTTTTAGTTATTTTCTCTTCAGTATTTTTAATTAGGGGCTATTTTAGAAAGGTGAGTGCTATTTTTTAAGCTTTTAAAATTATTATCAAGTTTCAGGGTTATGGGATTTAGAGGGAGAGATAATTTGTTCTGAATCAGATACAAGATTATCACTAACAATTTTGTACATACTTAAATGGTCTCATTGGGTGCATTAGCTAATAATCTCTCCTTCATTAATGGATTTTTAACTGCCTGGCGCAAGTGCCAGACAGAAAACCTCACTATATAGATGGGAAACTGAGGTAAGGAGCAAATTAAAGTAGTATTTTCCAGGGCTGCCTGAAAAAAAAAGAAGAAAAAAAAAATTTGTATTCATTTTGGAGAACAGCTCCTCTTCATCTTAGCAGAGTTATGTTCTCCTGCAAGATCTCAGCCTGTGAGCTGTTGCAGTTTCTCCTGAGTCTATAAAATTGTGACAATGGCAGAAGAATTATCTCTCTGTAACTGGGAGGGAGGGTACTGTATTTACTGCATTTGCTGATACACATCAAGAGAAGTGTAGGGTGGGAAGAAAGAGGCAGCTTTGTTCTTGCAGCAGTTTGCTCAACAAAGCCCAGACTGTTTCAGTGATAGTGGATGCTGCATGTTTATTCCGAAAATTTATGGTTTAATTAATTTTGGGGTGAGATAGCGAACATGGTTCAGTGCCAGATCAGGTGAAATATGATCCTAGCATTTCAAGAATTCAAGCAGCTGAGGGGGTTGACTGAATGGCACCTGAAATCCAATAAAATGCAGCACAATGGGAAGCCCTGGTATCTTAAAGGAAGATCTTTGGAGATTTTAAATATGTCAAGCAGGGTGGCAGGGGGGAGCAGAGTGGGCCAGGTTCATCCAGGAGTTCAGACTACCACAGTGCCTGATGAAAATGTGCTGGTTTTCCTTGCTTGCAGTTCTGCAAACGAGCTTGTGCTTTAGAGAAAAACTGGAAACATGCAGAATCCATGAAGCACAAAAGCCACCAAAACACCAAATTACATAGTGAGTGGGTTAAATAAAATAAAATAAAGAAATAAATAAGTAAATAAATAAATAAGTAAAAATTGAAGCTTATTTTAATTTGCTTTCCCATTTGAGGAGTGAGTGGTCATATTCAGCCATTGTTCATAACTTTCTCTCTTCTGCCAGGAAATCTGGGCGCATACATCTGTCTTATCTTTTTAAAATACTCAACATATTTTTAAATGCCAGATCTTCAGTCAGGGAAAACCAAAATCCTGAGATCTAAAAACATCATCTAAGTATCAAAAGACTGATTCTCACATCCTTTGTGCAAGTAACACTGTACAAATGTATTTTATGTATGAATGTGTCATTATTTTACAGCTGCAGTACTATGTGTTACTCTACTCTTTATGCTGGAAGGGAATGTATGGGTCATTCAGGCCATCCTGTCATTTCACCTCTCTTGCACCCTGCAAAGTAGCCACTTCAACTTGTCTCACAGAAGCAGCCACCCCAATCCCTTCCTATAGGGAATACTGATTCCTGTAGATGCTCTTGCTCTCTGAGATGCCTCAACTTTAATTGGTAGCCTCAGAGCAGGGATGTAAGAATGCAGTTTCAGAACTCTGGAGAGTCTGTTCAATTATCCATAGAGCTTGTCCCAGCTAATGATCCACAGTATTTAGTGGAGGGAGGAGGAAGAAGTAAATAAAAAATTATTTCCTTTCCCATCTTCTTGTGAATTTTCTCATAAGCTGGTCAGGTTAAAGTTTCTGCTGCATCACACATGCACCTTTTCATTTTAGTGTTTGGTCCTGACCTTTGCTCATGGCATCCAGTCTCCCATGCACACCCTGCTTACTCTCCTTTTGGAATTTATGGCACACGCTATACACCCATTTCCTTCTGTCCTTAACTCTTCTGCATGTGTTCTTGTTATCTCAGCTGCTCAATAGATTTGCCATATTCTATCTAGCTTCCAAGCCTGTTCTCATAATGACCTCTTGTACAATATTCCACTATTTTAAAGGGACATAGCCCAATCCTTGAATTCAGACAGCTTGCTGTGTCTTAGCCTGGCCTACATCCTTCTCTCTTGAGCATGGGGAAGGGGTAGCTGTACAGACTCAGATAGCTTGACTTCTGGGATGTGTTGGATTCATCCACTTTCTGAGGATCTTAGACAGATTTCAATGTTGACCCTTTCCAGACTGAAAAATCAGCACTGAATATGACTCTTCCTCAAAGGTCTATGCCTCCAATGGAGGCAGGTGACATGTGGCTTTCTTTGGTTAATGTTTTTCCTATTATTTTGGGCTAGAAAAGGGAACATTGCAGGAAATGCAGTCTCTAGTCAGCCTGTCAATCTCTAGCAAGAATTTATTAATCCTTCATGCTGGCCCTGTAGAAAATAATCACAATGCTCCAATTATTTCTACTGAACTTCAGTTTCCATATTTCCAGCAGACTCATCCTTTTCTTCCTCAAGCCAACAAACACTTCACACTGATTCATTCCCTTTGGAGAGGCAAAATATGAAGGAGAGATATGGAAATCCCTCAGCTGTTGCTTAAGGGCTGAGAAGCAGTGTAAGGTGCATCTAGGAGCAACGTGGGGGACACAGGGGTGCTGCATGAACACAGATAATACAGGGTGAGCATCCAAGGACTCCAGCAGGTTAAAAGCATCTCTCAGGTGAGGAGTAGCAGGAAGAAGGTAGGTCCTACAGTGGTACCTAGCCTTGGCTTGTCTAGCAGTAGAGAAGCTGGAGAAAGTGGGAGTCTACACAGTTCTGAGTGGTGTTCTGAGAATCCCACTTGCCCTTTTCTCTTGGTTTTATGTCTCCTGGTCACATTGCTGTGTTGGTATGAGACCTCCACTGACCAACTTCCAGTTACAAGTCTTGTGCATGATGCAAAAGTTCTGATGAAGGAAACATAGCCCTCCTTCTCTCTGCTGCTATTCTCAGAAATCCCAGCCTGTGCTTTCTTTCCACACATTCTCCTATTATCTCTCTGTCCACAGGCGAAGCCCTATGGCACACATCTGTTTTTCTACAACTGTACAGGAAGGGACAAGGATCTACACAATGGTTGTGTAACTCTGCCCTTGTTTATCCAGATGGCTTTTCTGTGGCACAAGTTATTTGAATGATGAATGCATTTTCCTCTTAGGACAGGATCCATTTCCTGGGATGCATCACCTGGCTCTTTCTTCTCAGATCATTTCTCTGAGCATCTGAACATCTGTGTCAAATTTCTGGTGTCTTCTGGTATTTAGCTGAGGTTGACTGCAGGCTTTGAGATGTGGAGGAGGAGTGTGAGAGGAAGAGGGGGGAACTCCTAGAAGCAAATCAAGACATAAATATGTCTCTACTTCAACCATAAGTGTAACTGGAACCTACAGAATGGTACCCAAGGTAGCTTTGATCTTACTTCCTTATGTCTCTACATTAATAAAGCATGGAATAATGCTGGTATCAGATGATAGACAACTGAGCATCCAAGGTGGGCTGAGGCAAAGAACAGTGAACACCAAGCTGCCGTAGACTTGCTGCAATGTATATATCCCCCAGCTACCTTTAAGCTTCTGGACACTTTCCTTCAAATGCAGCTTAGCAGACTATTTACCCTGTTTGCAGTGACAGTGCACTGCTGGCACATCTTCAATCTGGAACCCTTCATAGCACCCAAGTCTTTCTGGGGAATGCAGCTGCTCATCCAATTGCTTCCCAGATAGTACCAATACATGAGATGATTCTGCTTTATGGGTACTTCTCCTTCCTGAGTATTGTAAAGTTCCTGTTGGTCCAGCCATCAAATTTCTCCATCTTATCCAAAAGTTCTGTGATTTGAATCAATCATTCCCTCTAATTCAGTATCACCTGCAAACATGATGGGGATTTGTTCTGTGTCATTATTCAGGTCATTGATGAAAATATTGACCATAGAACTGATTTCAGGGATGTTCCTTTAGTTACCAGCCACAAGTGATGGTCACCAAGCCACTAATGTTGCTCTTTGAGCTCATCACTTCAGGAAATTTATTTAATAGCTTGATCATCTAAGCCCATATTCAGTTTTATAACAGGAATGCTGTGACAGACTGCCTCCAAATCCTTAATAAATCAAGGTTTGTTATATCCACTGCTCTCCCCTTGTCCTCTTGTTTTAGGTTCTCCATTAACATAGTTCTTAGAGATAGCAAATTTAATCAACAATGTATCTCAAGAAAAATTTCCTGAAAACTCTCAAAAAATACTTGTAGCATCCAGGTTTTACTTATGCATCTCCCTAATCCATGTGATCATCAATGGAACAAATTCAGATATTTTTTTACCTTTCTGGGGCTTGTTCTGTAAATACAACTGAATGAAACTTTTCAAACTCCTGGAGAGGTTATAGACAAATGAGCTTACTTAAATATTATTTAAATAAGCCACAGTAACAACTTTAGGAATAGAATTCCCTGATTTCCCAAAAACATTTAAATGCCATAGAATGTAAGGTAATGGGGATTTAATGAATCTCACTGACGGCAGCATTTTCCGGTTCATTTCCTGGAGGCATGTGATCATCATGATTTCATTTCAGAGCCTGACAGCATCATATACTGACTCAGATAAAAAAAGCAAACTTCCTCCTTCTCCACCTCTCTTGAGCAGTGATGATTCAGGCCCCTACACACTCACTGCTGGAGATCTAACCCTTCATAAAGTCCTGACAACTGTTTCGGTGACCTTAAGCACTGTGCAATTGTTGGAAAAACCTAAAATTTCTTGTAAAGGCTTGACAATTCTTCTAAAGGTTTGACACAAATTGCAAGATATTTGAAGGTCACTAATACAGGAAGGGTTAACAGGCCTATTATTTGGAAACAATTCAAAGTAGAGAAGAGATTATGTAGCAATATTCTTAAAGACCATCACTTTCCAGTTAGGATAAACTAGAAAAGAATCTGTCAGCTGTGACTATTATTATGAGTCTTGTCTTTATTTTAATCATTATACTACTAAGAAATAGATAAAATCACATAGAAGCTGATAAACGTCCCACTACTATTAGGATTACTGCTTGCCTCCCATTACTGATGGCTCAGGGCACTATTTTCGGAAGACTTTCAAACTATGAAGTAATTTGGAAAAATCTGTTTTGGTTAACATATGAATCATGGAATGGAATTTACTGATGCTTTTATATCTGCTGACTTGTAGAAGATTTCTTACCTTGATGCAAATGTGTATTTGCCTGTATTTTCTTTTGTCATGGTTACTTTTAATCAAGGCAGGAAAATCCAAGATGACTGACAGCACTTCCAAGTTGAAAAGCCTAGAAGAAACCACATTTCAAAAGTTATGTAATCAAAAAGTATCTTTCTGCAAAAGCCATAGGCTGGAGCACTGAACCTTCTACTGCAAGGATGGCCACTGCTCTCACTAAAGCCATATGATGTAAAAAGACCATCCTAAAAATAAGATGTTAGTTCTTGACCATAAACTCATATTTTCTCTGGTTGGTTCCTGCACAGGGAAGGGAAGAAATGGATCCAGTATCTTCTGCTCACATTGCTAGGCAACTCACAATACTGTTGAGGAGCCAGGCGGCTGCATCCAGGGGCTTGCTTTCAGATTTAAACCAGATATCTATCAAAAATAATAGAGCCCATACCTATGTGGCCTCTGGGAGATGTGCTCATGTTCTGGATCTGGTTTGCAGAGCCAAGTCCCTGGAACCAGTTTTATCCACGCAGTCTGTAGACACAGAGTGCAGATGGGAACCAGCCACTACTGCCCTGTACTCAAGTTTTCTTGCCCAAACAGACAGCTGACTTGCTCCAGACTGGAGCCAAAGGAGCAGCCATCATCTGGGCAGTACAGACAGTCAGTGAGTTAAGCTCTCATTTGAATTTCTAGTCTCATCCGCTCAAGAGATTACAGGCAAAGCCAAAATCCGCTGTGATATTCTTGCCAAGGGTGAAGGAAATCAATAGACTGCAGTATAGGCTTACCCATGGAGACATACCAAGTGTGCTTGGATGCATGGTTCCCAAATTAAACAGGGGAAACAAACAGGTCTCTGTTGCAAGCCTGAGAGCTGTTTGCAACACGCTTCTGGCTGTGCTTGTAAAACTGCCCTGGCTGACTGGAACTTCAGTCCTTCAGTCTCATCCTTGCCACCTTTTTCCTCTTCTTGGGGAAGGCAGAACTGGTAAATAATGTCCTGCTTCAGGATGCTTGTTCATAACTCTGTCAGCTGGCTAGGAATGATGATAGTCCTCTGGATTCAAGCAAAACTGCTGTGGTCTTCATGGTGGTGGTGAAAGGAAATTAAGCATCCTTCTTATATGGAATCATAAAAAATGCACACATTTACTACCAGAGGAGAAAACCAGACAATGGTATGCAATTTAGGAGTGTGAAACCAATTAATTTTGTTATTAACAACACTCCCAGAACAGAGGCAGTTAGTAACCTCCTCCCAAAGCATTAAGAATTTGGGTGTGAGGAGGAAAACTGCAATAAGAATTTATTCCTGTTGGACAGTTACAGCAAACAAAAAAAGCAAGCAAGCAAACCCCCCCAAATTAAAGCCCTCAAACAGAGAGGAAGAAAAGGTAAAAGCTAATACTTTTTACAGCTTCCCACTCAGAAGAGGAGCTAGAATCTTAGAACTGGTAATATTTCAGTGTCCCCTTAAAAGGCTATATTCTCTTTTCAGGCTAGAAAAATTGTAAAAGACTATGTGTGATAGCACCCTCTGGTGAACCCTGTCATAGGAGTATTCCTGGCCCTATACACAAAGGTTACAGCTGAAAACCATCCCAGAAGAGGGCTGTGAGTGTAGGTGACACTTTGGAGATAGGGAGGGAAGAGAGAAGAGACACTCCTAATTGGAAAGAGCACAGATCCATTTGATCCTGCCAGGAATCCCCAGCTGTGAAGTCCTCCTGTGGTACAGCTGTTGAGGCA
This sequence comes from Ceyx melanurus, assembly GCA_024611195.1. Lineage (NCBI taxonomy): Eukaryota > Metazoa > Chordata > Aves > Coraciiformes > Alcedinidae > Ceyx > Ceyx melanurus. The sequence continues at coordinate 37,160 of JANHGL010005741.1, read as the reverse complement.
TCTCTGATTCAAACCACTGAGTCCTCTGCCTTGGAGGAAGAGGATATGCTAGTAATTCCAAAGAACTGGCTTTCTCTCCCTTTCACTCTTGACCCTTTGCTCCCCAGCCCACAAGCTGAGAGACTGCTCAGGTAGAGGGGGAGCGTGAGGCACAACACATGCAGCTGGAGAATCAGTTCCACAGACCAAGGCATTGCTGGAATTACCCAGAGCTAATTTAGGCTCTGGTGAATGCAAAGTGTGTGCCAGCAAGGAAAGAACACATGGAGTTTGCCACCCAAGGTGGATTAAAACAGCTTGGAAAGTTTCACAAGAGAAAACGTTGCTTTGAGAAAGGCTGAGAGGCTGGCTGGTAATTCAACCATGAGAAGATCTGGCCTTTATGCAAGTCTGCAAATAATACATACGCTTACTCGTGCATTTCCATCTCAGAGGGGAGAAGAAAGTAGAGAATGAGGGCAGCTCCGTGTAGGAACAACATTTCCAGCAGACGAAAAATGCTCTGACTGCATACCCATATCCTGAACTTTCTAAAGGTATTTTAAGGCCACCAAAAATGCATAGTATGAAGGGAAACCAGCCATAATTTACAAAGCATCTCCCAATAGCTTCTGCAAGGCACTGTCCCAGAAGCAGTAAGAGATGCAACCCCCAAATGCAGGCCTGTTATGTTGTCTCTCTGTTGCTGGGTTATCATTAAGGTGCTTAACCATTGTCCCTTGTAGTCTGTACCAGGGTCTCTCTATCTTCTGATATGCAGAGCTCTAGCACATTCAGCTTTGCTTGGACTACCTATGATGGGAGCACATGAGCCCACATTATGACAGCAATCTTGAGTCTGAACTTTCTTCTCAAGACCACTTTATATTTTGGCCTGTGCCTTCTTGTGTGCAGTATGCATGGTCAGCAAGTCCACAGGCTCAGACGTGCCCTTAATCCCTGTTGCAGACAGCTTTAGAGCCCAGGATTTGGCACCACTAATCTTGAAACACTTTCTTGTTTTTTCTGCCCACTGCTGCTTCTGGAATTTCTCCTCAGCACAAACTCCCTTTGCATGAAGACTTAGGCTAGCAGGGCAGAAAGAGATAGCACTTCTCCTAGTAGGTGGTGTTTCATAGAGGTCCACAGAAACCTGGATGGCTTAGCGGTTAGCAGATCAAACTTTGGATCAGATAAGCTGAACCTAATGTTAGATGCAAGATGTGCAGGAAGAGGGAGATGGACAGATTGTGGAACCAGAAGTCTAAAAGAATGGATGTTCTCAGTGACACCAGCTGGAATGCAACAGGCAGCTCAAAACATGCCCCAGGTACTGTCCTGGAGCAGTGTAAGGGATGGTTTTTCAGGGACTCCTCCTCCTCAGATTTCTTCTGCTCCTGAAACCCTGTGATTTTCCCAGGTGTGTGGCCCTTTTTTGGGCAGAATGGCTTTTACATACTCTAAAGATAGAATTACTGTTGTCTGCACCAAGAGAATCACAGAATCACAGAATGTTAGGGATTGGAAGGGACCTAGATCATCTAGTCCAACCCCCCTGCCAAAGCAGGGTCACCTAGACTAAGTCACCCATGAACACATCCAGATGGGTCTTGGATGTCTCCAGAGAAGAAGACTCCACAACCTCCCTGGGGAGCCTGTTCCAGAGCTCTGTCACCCTCACTGGGAAAAAGTTCTTCCTTGTGTTTACCCTAAACCTCTTGCACTCCAACTTGCTCCCATTGCCTCTTGTCCTATCATTGGATAACATTGAGAAGAGTCTGGCTCCATCCTCCCTACACTCACCATTAACATATTTATAGACATTGATAAGGTGCCCCCTCAGTCTCCTCTTCTCCAGGCTAAAGAGCCCCAGCTCTCTCAGCTTCTCCTCACAAGGGAGATGCTCTACTCTCTTAATTATCTTGGTGGCCCTGCGCTGGACTCTCTCCAGTAAATCTCTGTCTTTCCTGAATTGGGGTGCCAAAAACTGGACACAGTATTCCGGGTAGGGTCTCACCAATGCAGAGTAGAGGAGGAGGAGAACCTCCTTTGACCTAATGGACAAACTTCTCCTAATGCATCCCAGGACGCCATTGACCTTCCTGGCTGCAAGGGTGCATTGTTGGCTCACAACCATCCCCCTGTCCACCAGGACCCCCAGGTCTCTTTCTCCAGAGCTGCTCTCCAATAGATCAGCCCCCAGCCTGTACTGATACATGGAGTTGTTGTGCCCCAGATGCAGCACCTTACACTTGCTCTTGTTAAATTTCATTAAATTTCTCCCTGCCCAGCTCTCCAGGTCTCTCTGGATGGCAGCACAGCCTGCTGATGTGTCAGCCACTCCTCCCAGTTTGGTGTCATCAGCAAACTTGCTGAGGGTGCACTCTATCTCTTTGTCCAGGTCATTGATGAATATATTGAATAATGGACCCAGTACTGACCCTTGGGGGACTCCACTAATCACAGGCCTTCAGCCAGACTCTGCTCCACTGACCACAACTCTCTGAGCTCTGTCCTTTAGCCACTTCCCAATCCACCTCGCTGCACAATGACTCAATCCACACTTCTTAGGCTTGATGTGAGGATCCCATGGGAGACAGTATCAAAAGCCTTGCTGAAGTCAAGAAATACCACATCCACTGCCTTCCCCTCATCTATCCAACTACTTATGTGATCATAAAAGGCTATCAGATTAGGTGAGCATGACTTCCCCTTACAGAATCCATGTTGACTACTTGTGATAAACCTCTTTTCCTACCTGTTTAGAGATGGTGGCAAGGACAAGCTGTTCTATCGCCTTTCCAGGGTTGGAGGTGAGGGTGACAGGCCTGTACTTACCCGAGTCCTCCTTTTTGCTGTTTTTGAAGATTGGGATGACATTGACCTTTCTCCAGTCCTCAGGCACCTCTCCTGTTCTCCAGGACCTTTCAAAAATGATGGAGAGTGGTCTAGC
>JANHGL010005741.1:19355-34128 GCA_024611195.1 Ceyx melanurus | reverse complement strand
CTCCCTCATTACTCGTGGGTGTATCCCATCAGGGCCCATAGACTTGTGGATGTCCAGTTTGCTCAACTGGTCTCTAACCCAAGCCTCTTCAACTGAGGAAAAAACTTCCTCCCTCCAGAATTCCTCTGTGGTCTTGGAGACTTGGGACTCCTGGTAGCTGGCCTTAGAAGTAAAGACCGAGGCAAAGGTGGCATTCAGTAACTTGGTCACCAGGGCACACACTTCATCCAGTAGCAGGCCCACATTACCTGCAGGCTTTTTTTTTTTTGCCTCCGACATACTTGTAGAAGCTTTTCTTGTTGCCCTTGACCTCCCTTGCCAGCTTAATTTCAAGGGAGACCTTAGCTTTCCTTGTTCCATCCCTGCATCATTTGACAACCTCCCTGTATTCTTCCCAAGTGGCCTGTCCCTCCTTCCATGTTTTATATATTTCCCTCTTCAGCTTAAGTTTTACCAGTAGTTCCCTGCTCAACCATACAATAGAGAGACAACAGGGACAGTAGCCACAACAGATGCTTCAGGAAAGACACCAGCAGCTTGTCCAGGAGACAAGATGATTTCCATTCCCAAGGAAAATGAAGAATATGAAGACTGTCTTTATTTTGGAGGGCTTTTAGAAACTATGGTGAAAATCAAAAATGAGTTGTTTCAGTTGAAGGTCCTTCCACTCTGAGTTCCAGTCAAACTGGAAACAAGTTCAGAAGGGAAAATCTTATCCAGAGTCCTGAGGAGGTCAGGGAAAGAAGCAGAAAAAGAAACTAGCTTCCTTGATTCTCAGTGTGATTTATCTCCAGGATCATCTCTTCCATAATATATAATTTTTCCCCAATGCATATTCCTAACCATAAATGTTTCTGTTACTTGCCGAAAGATTCATGCTTTCTCAAAAGCTTGTTGTGCTTGGCAAAAAATATCTAATGGCAGCAAACTCATCACTTACTCCTGATTGCTGCAAAAGCTGCCTGTGTGCGCACATCTGTCTACAGACTCAAAGAACAAGCAGCACATTCAATCTCCCACTTTTTCTCAGTTTCTTCTCACAAGCAGATCCTCTAGATCAGATCATATTGCCATCTTTTTCCAGCCTCTGTCTTTCAAATTATGAAAGGAGTCACATAGTAGCATATTGCTCAGCTTCAATGGAGTCCCCTTGATTCACTGCCCAGGATGGCACGTAGAGCCACAGGAGATCACTTACCTACTTCTAGCATATTCTTCCCTTATACCTGTAGAAAAAGTAGGTGTGTATGACTAAGATTCCTACAACAATGCTCAGGTGGTTTGCAAAATCCTGTGGTTGACTTGATAACTGTTCTCTATTCAACTAAGAGCGCCGATGATTCATGCAGAAATGCTGAAGGGCAGATAATATGGAGACTAACTTTGTTCTTTGAAGAGCCTGGCTCCATCTGCAGAGAGGACTAGCAAAAGCTAAACCCCTCCCATACTCAACAAACAAAATTCTCCACTGAGCTGTATCTAAAAGTAGGTGGTATACACCACTAACAAAGCCTCTCTCATCTCCAGCTAACTCCAAGCAGCTGCCAGATGAGATCTACTGAAAAGAAAGCTTACTGTCTACCTCTGCCTGCTTTTATAGATGCCTCACTTGCCTGGCCTCACCTCTCTCACCTCCCTGTTCCCCTTCCATTTAATTCACCTGGGATGCAATTAACAAGGAAACTCCACTGAAGACTTAATTACAGAGAGAAATTCCCTATCTCTGGTTTTGAGCTTACCCAATCACAACACTGAACCTCCCACCAAAATGTCCTTCCAGCTACAGAGCTGTTTGTCCCAGAAAACTATGAATGAGCCTGAGGTTTGGGTTCTCAGCACTGTTCCAGGCGAGAGCAACACGCTATCATATGTGAAATAAGACGTGATCAATGACTATACATTTCAACTCTCAAGGGAATAATTTACAGGCACAGAGATCCAATTCAATCTGAGAAGCAAAACAAAAAACTCCATTAAAAATCAATAGAAAGTTAATGAGCCCTCTGCATTTTGTACAGCACAATTTCTGACTGAACACGGAAGTATTTGCTATTCCAAACCAGCCACATCCTTCTAAGCTCAGAATTCCCCACAGAGGTGAAGAGCCTGTAAACATTTCTACCCAACTTCTATTTATGAAGTGGGAAGCTAAGGCACAAAGAGGTGATAAGTAGATCTAGGAATACATCCCTGCCTTGCTACTGTCTTAGCATCCAAGTTACCAATAATTCAATCTCCTCTATTTGTTTTCCTTTTGGTAAAATAAAATATTTTTGCAAGTAATCAATGGAAAAAGAAGGTAAGCCCCAGGCCTCAGAAGGCACAGCCTCAAACTCCACTATTGTGCTACAATACCTAGGATGGACCCTTCCAACTAGATCTAGTGATGTGTTATATTGAAGCTGGTATAACTCCTCTGACACTGTGCAGGAGCCCTTTTCTGGACCTTTTATCTCTGTTTGGTAAGAGTCAATTGCATCAGCATCAGTCACCCATATCCTTTTCCATACTCCACATGGCAGAGCTACATGTCATTTTCTTCCTTATGATTATGCTTTATTATTTCTATTACATCAGTGCCTGGAGGTCTTGGGATAGACCAGGTCTCTATTGTATTCATTACTGAATTTATACAATGACGTACAATCATGGCAGCAAAAATGTTCCTGAAGCACACTGTGAGCTGGAAAGCCATATGGGGTAATAAAAAAGGGAAGATAATGCTAACATGTTCTCAATCAAGGCACAGTGAAATCATTGTAAATTCCATTATGGGTAGGTGATTTAGCCTCGATGGTGCATCACTGCAGGGAACAACCTTTATGTAAGTGTCATAAAGCTTGGCACAGTATTGAACCCACACACCATAAAGCTACAGGGCCAAAGCATTCGGCAGATCATCTCTGGGCCCTTCCTTCCAAGATTTTTCTTCATCAACTCCCTATTGTGCAAGCTGTGCTTGAACATCATAGCTGTTCTAGAGGTGAGACACTACAGGGTTAGGACAAAATTTGGTCTTAATTTTTCTTTTTTTTTTCTTCTTTTTTTTTTTTCTTTTTCAGTCTTCTGTGTTTCCTGGATTTTGTGACTTGAAGGCACACCCTGATTAAAATTCATTGTGGTTCATATTTCTTGTGGTCTAATTAACTCCGGCTCCAGCCAGAGCTCTGTATTAGCAACAATGAGAAAGCAGGAATATGGAGTTCTAGGAATCATTAGGAATGCCATGGCCTGAAAAGTGAAGAAAGTGGAAGTAAAGTAGCCCACTGAAAATGGAGAAAGGAAAAGAGAAGTGGAGAAATGCCCTCCCTGTCTAAAGGCAATTGAGTTGTTTTTCAGAGTATTGATAATCCAGGGGAAATTTGGGTGTGGTGGAGGAATGTGAGTTCCTCCAGCCTGGAACACAACAGCTGTACACAAGGTCCCAGATGAGCCCTTGCCATAACTCCTTTGACATTAACAGAATTACATCAAAGATGTAAATCCCACTAAGGGGAAATCAAATTAAGTGGTATTCTTACAAGATGAAGACTGTGTTAGCAAGAGAGTTGAGGGAAGTGTCCAAAGGGAGAATCTGAGGACCATCTCAAGGACTGTGTCTTTCTCAAATGGCACAAGGCTAGTTCAAACAGGTTCTGGTGAGAAAGGAAAGGAGATCATTCTGAGAGAAAGCCTCCACTTGATTTTGGACTGTGAAAACCTCATTGACCAGCATAAGGAGAATTTTGATGCAGAAAATGTTTTTTCCATGTCATTTATCTTTCATTAAATCTTTTTAGCACTGCTTAGCTATGTTACATTTATTGAATACTCAGAGCTTTCCATCTGTGTCAGTAACTGCTTGGCTCTACAAATAAAATGGATTCCTAAGAGAATATATTGTTCAGCTAGAGTCAAGCAGGCAAGAGAGAGGAAAGCAGTATATTATGTTGCATGTATGGCTGAATTTTTGAATCAAGAGCTGGTTATTCATAAACTGCAAATCTTCATATCAGCTCCTGCTGAACATGTCTGCACTGTGCAGATTGCTCTGTGCTGTATTGACTAACATCCCAGTCCTAGTGTGGTGAAATACAGGGTGCATGCAATCCTTATTGACCTGGGAGATGCAAGAAATGTGGTGGCTAAGAATGTAGAAGGCAAAAAGTCTCTTTTTCCCTCCCTGTGGTGAAGATAAGATGACAAAATTATTTAAGACACTTGCTTCTATGCAATTCTCTGTCCTCAGTGTTTGATAACGATAAGCACTTGAATGGAATATCTTCCACATAGGTTAATATTTCTCCTTCTCTATGCCTGTCATTATTTGTATTCCATTAGCTCCTAGGTGAGCTAACATGAGAAGAAAAAAATAACCATCATAGAGTCAGACCTACAATCCTGCAACCTGTCTGAGAGAGTGGAATTGTTTCTTGTTTTTACAAGATGAAAAAGAGGAGTGGAGAGAAGAGGGGAAAGGAAATCAGCCAACTGCCACCAATTCCAGTGCTGCTGTCTTGGATCACAGAAGATGAGGGGAATCCCTGCCATTCAGGGAAATTCCCCCACTTCAGATATGTTTCCTGCTTCCACTGAGGATGACTGGAGCATGCAGAGTTGCCTAGAGCTCAGCTGCTTCCTGCAAGATGTTAAGGAGGCTAGGGAGATAGGAATTCACCAGTAGGTCTTCTGTCTGCTCAGAGGACTTTTCTTGAAGTAAGCCACTCCCAGGATGTTGTCAAGAAAGGAACACTGTCTCCTTCCCTGCCTGAGGTCACAGTTACAGTAGAGAAGACAGGCAAAAAATAGGAGGAAAGATGACTCCTAGGAAAGGGGAGGAACTTACATGGAGTTAAACAGTGTGTCAGGGCTGAAGTCAGGAGTGGGACCTTCATCAATTCAGTGTGAATACAGTATCACTACTTGTTATCACTATTCATCTACTACTGTTGGGGGTTTTTTTTCCATGCTACTTCACATGACTCCATTCACTGAAGCAGTCTCCAAACCTCTCCAACATTAATACATAAAATCATATCACTTGCAAGGAAGCTGGGAATGTTTGCTCATTCTAATTAAAAAAAACCAAAACAAAACAGGGGGAACTCTTTTGGGATACATTTTTAATGGAAAACAGGGTGGTTGCACTTCACCAGCCCCCAACAACAGCTTGGAATACAGCCATTTTTATGCCATGGATCCTCAGTCATCATACCAACAAGTTTGTTGTAATGATGCCTACAGCTTGCAGTTTAGTCTGACACTGAAGCTAAGTAAGGCTCATTAGGAGAGGCAAAGTGTCATGTAAGTGTTAAACAAGGTTATGCCAAGTGGGAGCAAAAGATGTTAGATGTCCAGAAGAGCAAACAGCAACATTCTTTAGATTTAGGTTTGCCACCTCTTAGGAAAAGAGAAGGATAAAGTCTAATCCGGACTTTTAATAGTTGCTTTACAAATGAGACATGCAAATCCTTGGAAACAATTTTATATCTTTGGAAGTCATTTGCATTCCAGAATGGAAAGGGGGATGTAAAATTTGCTGTTAGGCAAAGAATTGGCATCTTGGATAAAAGATATATACTCTTCACATGCAAGGCACTGGCTGATCTGTGATTCATGGAGAATTTCTCGTATGTTAACAGGAAGGGACTGTTCAGATTCTGTAACATATGTTATTTTTGGCTTCCACGCTGAGATGGCCAGTAAGATTGGGTCCTAACACAGCATCTTCAGAGCTGGTGTCCTTAGAGTTTTCTACATGATTTTTTGGATATGTCTTTACTTTCTGCTAACGGTGGCCTCAAGACTGTGCTTGCCTTTTGCCCACATGCTAAGCCTTTGACCATGGCCTCTTGCATAGCTGGAGAGCATCCTTCCAAGCAGGTAGAAGTCAGCATGGTCAAATCAGCCAGCTGCATAGAACAGGACTCAGCATGCCTACAGACGCAGTCTACAGGCAGGCCAGAGGTATCTGTGAGGCAACCCAGGGTTCAAGGTGTGGGTGAGACCCAGAGCAAAATAGGCACCTTGTCTAGTTTGTCTCTTCAAGAGTTGAGAGGACTGAGAAAGTGATGATTTTGCCCTGAATGGCATTAATACAAAGTAATGAACACTTGTAGGTGGTCTCTTGACATAGAGTTTGCTTGTCAGGTCATTCCTGAGAAATGCAATGACATTTATGAAATGATGACCCAGTCCCCAGACAGTTAGATTTCTATAGTCAGTGGACCATCTTTAAAATGTCAGTTTTCCCATGAACTGAAGGTGGTTGGAAAGGCAAATTCCTTTGTTTTTGAAAGTCCCACACACCTTCAGCTTCTTCTTTGAATGCAAGTGGGCTTATGCTCTTTTAGCTAGAAAACTCTCCTCATGTTTGTCTTCACAAGAGCACCTGAAGCCAGAATGACGTATTAGTCAAAGCCACTGGTATCTGTTGCGGGGAAAGCACTGTGGAGGTGGAGGAACATTGGTCTTTAACCATGCCCAGCTGAAATTAGTCATATATTTTTTTTTAGGACAGCAGTGTCTGGCTGCAAAAATGATGTGTTTTGCATGAAGACAAAAATCTTTTCAGGGAAAAATTAGTTTTTCCTAATGCAAATGTACAATGTTGAGCACAGTTCATCCCATATTGTAAGAATATTGTGAAATAAATAATAAGGGTGTAATTATATCAGCCTTCACATGATTTTTAGCACTCAAACCTTGCCTATTGCACTGTGAAATACACCCTCCAGAAATTATTTGAAGAACTACATGTTCCCTGTGCACACAGATTGATCTCCTCTGGGACCTGACTGTTCAAGAGCTTAAAAAAAAAGTCCATCTGGAACGTTGAAAATACCTCAGTCCATCTTTCAGAACATGTAATGTCTTCACCTGTCTGACCATTTTTGACTATACATATTATAAATTCCTACATGAGGTTGTCCATATCTTTCAGATTTGTAAACCCAGGAACACAATAAAATTAGAACAGGATGTGAGAGCTGCCACTTCTTGTTTAGGTAAAGGTCAATATCTCTCCAGGGCTCTGGGCCATGAACCTTCTAATTGAAAGGGTTCATATAAATACAGATGTAAAACAACATAATAGATATAATGGTAGAGGGACAGATTAATTTAAGAAGGCTCAGGTGGATGACTCTTAGCCAGTTCTAAAGTATAAATGGAGACTCTATGTAATGTCCCACCTTTGCATGGGGTAAGGTGGTCAGTGGCTACCAGGTAGCATGTAAAGTCCAACAGCCCAGTTACTGAGGTCACCCATGCTCAGAGCCAACACATCCTGTGGCCAAAAAGGGTGAGGATAATTCATGGAAGACAGGTTTACTGGTAGATTCCCACTGCTAATGAATGGCTGGATGTCCAGAGGAAAGAGGGAAGAGTTTATGTGCACATGTTACATTTCTCGTAGTCCTCAACTTAGTATTTACCTTAGGCCTCTGGCAGGCAGGGTTCTGAGATGACTGAAGAAGGATACTCCTGTGTGTATCGACTCCTTGCTTTTCTGCACCTAAATACAGCCTGGCTTTAGGAGCTGGGACATACTACCACCTTTGTGTGCTCACAGGTGAGAAAAGTCCCTAAACAGGTATTGTTATCCTGCCACTGGAATGCTTGGATTATTTGGAGTTAACTGAAAATATTGTCCAGCTCTTCTGTATTTATCTTTTTAGTTCGGCATCTGGGTTTGGACATATAAAGAGAAAATTTTAAGTTAACCATGAAGGCAGTAAAACTATAAATCCTGTTGTCACACTGCCCGTTCCCCATAAAGCAATATCTACAAGTAATCCTCTTGTAGCTCATTCCCACCAATGTATTGTTCAATACTTGCAGAACCAAAACCCTCTAATGATGTTTGTATGGAGTGAATTGTGACAGTAATCCAGATTTATGCTGCTTAATTACTCACAGCCAATAGGACATGTGACCACATGTGCCATATTTTCTGAGATGTCTCCAAAGCTTGTATTGGGCCAACCTATCCAAGGTCAATTTGTTTTTCTTTTTCTTCCATCAGACCTCACTCAGGAAACACTCACAATGACCTCAAGACAAGAAGTTCCAATTGTTTCTGATTTTTGTCAATCAAGATAAAATTGCATTCAGACCAAAGGGAGTTTGTCTAATTATAGAAGGAGTGAAAACTAAGTCAAGAGACAAGAAATTACATTTTATATTGAGATACCATCTTCTTCCAGTCTATTTCCATAGACTAACTGTTAAATTAAATCCTGAACTGGTCTAAAGTTCAGGATTTAATTTTACAGAGGGACTGTAACATGCAGGTTTTTTGGTACTTTTGAACATATGACCCTCTCTTTCAAAAGCCCACCCTCTGAACATCCACCCATACTTCAAAGCAAGATGTAAATGCTGGAGCCAAAGTATTACACCAAAAATTGGGTAAAATTCAGAATTTTCATCCTGCAGCAAATCCTGACATTTCAATGTTTGTTTTTATCCCACATTGGAACAAAGAGCTGAAATGTCAAGACTTTTTCTCTGAGTGGAAATTTGGGGGAAAAAAAAGCCAAAACCAAACAAACTCTTTTCTGGCAAAGTTGAAGCATGTTGCCTGACATTTTCAAACAAAACAAAACATTTCGACATTTCTGAAATCAAAATGTTTTCTTGTGATGTGTTAAAATGACCCCAAAATACTCTGTTTCAAGTCACTTCAGTGTTTAAACTGCTTTCCCCTTGTGTTATAGCCTTCTGGGATATGTAGTTTGGAAGTTTGCTCTTTACAGTCTCCATGTCTGGATTGTGTGAGTTGCTTCATGCCTAAAGACTCTGAAAACCCATATAGATAATCATCCTTACACAAGGCAAAAAGAAAAACATCTGCATTGCATTATAGGATAACAAAGACTGTCCCATCTACTGAGAAAATGTCCTGAACTGTAACCTTGCACTGTTATTGGAACATAGTTCATTACTGAACTCATCTGACTCAAAATGGTTTTGGCCAATTCAGTAATAAAATATTCTGTCTTGGGTCAGTGATTCTTTTTTTTTTTTTTTCTAGGGTATATGGATTTCCTTCCAATTACACTTACCATTTTAACAAAACAGCAGTATATTCTGCAGAGACTGGTTTATCTTTGAGTTTAAAATGGCACATCTGTTTCTGACCAGGAAAGAAGGGAAAATTGGGAATCCTGGTGTTTTCCTGATGCTCAGAGCAGGAGACAGGATTTAAGGTCATGACTGGTTTTGGCATTTCAGATAAAAAAACAAGCACACAAAAATCCACACACAAAAAATAACCGTAACAAAAACCTAAGGCAGTTTGTTAGGGATCTCTTTTTTATTTTATTCTACTTGAACTTCTAAGGGGAAGCCAGGATGGCAAAAGTCCCTTTTGATGGCTGATATACCTGAAAACATGTGGATCTACTGCTAAGGAGGCTGCTGACCATCACATGTGAAGGCTGTAATAACACAGGAACTCCATTCCAGGCTTTCATGTTCTAGGCTTGGCATGGTTGTGTAGTTTTACCTTCTCTTTGTGCTATAAGTCAGACACTCACCACTTTTCCTGCTCAGATCCACCTTCCTTGTTTTCTTGATCTTCAGTAAGAAGGCAATGTTTGATTACCTTAACATGAAAGTAACAAAAGCAAAGTAACCTTGGTAGTCTTCCTCCTGAGGTTCAATAAATTACTCTCTTGAGATTTGGAGCACTTACAGTGCTTTCATTCTGCCTAATGATAGCTCCTACTCTCTGTAAGGTCTTCACCCTGTGGACTCATATAATCCCTCCAGAGTTTCCAGAAGAGCAGTGCAAACTATTAAGGATTACGCACTCAGGATAAAACACCCTTACTGCAGGGTTAGGCTTTTAAATGAGCTGCTGCTGTGTTACAGCTCTTAAAATTCAAGTAATCCTCTGAGCACGAACTCTCCATTCTTCTTTGAACTTCTGCTTTAATATCCTTGCTCATCCCATCTAATTTTAAGTACTCAAAGCTCTGTAGTCTACAAATAGAATCACAGAATCATCTAGGTTGAAAAGACCTTTAAGATCATCAAGTTCAACTGTAAACCTAACACTGTCAAGTCCACTACTAAACCATATCACTAAGTGACATATCTACATGCCTTTTAAATACCTTCAGGGATGGTGACTCCACCACTTCCCCAGGGAAACTGTTCCAGTGGTTTACAACCCTTTCAGTGAAGAAAATTTTCCTGATGTCCAACCTAAAGACCCCTTGGCACAATATGCAGCTGTTCTCTCTCATCCTATCAATTATTACTTAGGAGAAAAGACCAACCCCTACCTCCCTACAGCCTCCTCTCAGGTATTTGTAGAGAGCAATAAGGTCTTCCATGAGCTTCCTTTTCTTCAGGATAAACAACCTTAGTTCCCTTAGCTGCCCCTCATAAGATTTGTTTTCTAAACCTTAATTAGCTTCACTGATCTTCCTGAGATGCACCCAGCACCTCAATGTCTTTCTGCAGTGAGGGTCCCAAAAATGATCATGTTATTCAAGGTGTGGCCTCATCAGTGCTGAGTACAGGGGCATAATCCCTTCCCTCAAACTGCTGGCCAGACTATAAAGATAAGGGCTTGGGGTCATAGCTGTGATGAAACTTCCTCAGCTGACTCGAAAGACTCTCCTTCTAATATTGTAGCTTTTTTTTTTTAGGAGTGTGGAGATAGATGAGAGAAAGAGAAGTACATGTGCTTCCTCAGAAGTCAACTTTGGGTGTATAGGTGTCAGCTGCCTGAGAAGCAGTGAAGTATAGCTGATGCCCAAAACCCATGGTAAAAAGCCAGTTACATATTAAATGTATCTTGTACTGAAACAGTATCAAACCTATTCACGCTGTATTTGTCAAATTATAGCTACAAGCCTTTGATGACAACAGGCTACAATTGCAATTTCCATCATGCAAAGCAAGACATTAATGCCATAGTTTTCAGACAGACTCACCATAATCTACTGAGGCAAAATGTGGCAAAAAAAGCCACAGTAGTTATTCGGGCAAATACAGTGTTTGCACTGTATTGCCCTTCCTCATTTTTTTGTACATTGATAGCCACTGAATATGACCTTTTGGCAAAGCAATGGGTGGGTCACATCTTTCCACAATGTGCAGATCACCTAACATGCCCTGTGTACTAGCACAGTACAAATAACAAATAGTAGCAATAATTCCATACTTGCAGTACCTGGTGTTCCCACAGATGCTGGGCAGCATTCTAGTTCTTGTCTGGCACCATAATACTGAAGGACCTGTGTGAACATTGGGAAGATGCTGTTTGGATATCTGTACTTTAATTTCATTTGTAGTTGACCTACCAAAAGTTTAAGGTACAGCTAGTAGCATGAGTACTTTCAAACATATTCCTTCTCTGATACAGCAACAATTTTGCTAGAGGTGAATTGTAGGGGACAGAGCAGGTAACACAGCCAAATTGATGACATGTTCATATCTAATGACCACAAAATAGAGATTTCCATGAGATCATAGTCTCACACATATTCATTACAAGGAAGAATTTGGGCAAGAGATTTTTTTATATTTTTTTTTCCTTTATTTCTCCTCTGGCACTGGTCCTGAAACAAGGTGGGAAGAGTACAAAACATTGTGTGTGTCCATTGTGAACTTGGCACTGATTTCCAGAGAGTCCTGTCACTGTAAAGGGATTCATACACACCTATCCAGCAAGAGACACCTTTCACCTCTAGACATTCCTTTTTTTTTGTTCAAAATATGCAATGATTTTGGTAGGATCTCAGATCAATTCCCAGTGAAATAAATAGATGGTGATTGCCTGTAAAGTGGAGCTGCTCCTGAATGCAGCATGGTCAAGACCCTAACATGCTCAGAGAATTTGGAGTGAATACAACTTCATTAATCTTGTGGCTTTGTTAGATCTATATCCCATGTGGAACAAATATTAAAAAATACCTGAAAATGGAAAAAAAACCCAACCCTTAAAAAGAACAAATATTTAAAAATACTGGATGTTTGCTGTCAAAAATATATCCCTATCCTACAGATGCTCTTGTCAGAACACATTTATTTGCCCAATTGTCTCTTACTGTTTCTTCTAAGTAAGACAGGTAGAAAGAAAAATCATCACTGTAAAATAATGTAAAATCCAGGGAAATCATAAAGTTGCTCTTCCGAATTGATGTACCACTCTGATTAACAGGGCATCCTGTTCCAAACCTTCATAAAGAGGAATGTTTTATAACTGTCAAGATTTCTTGTCATAGTATCATGGGTGCGGTTTCTTTCTCTAGAGGACAAGATCTGCCTTCAAGGTCTACACTTTTACCTAACAGAGAAGAATATTGTTCTTATCTCCTGTAAGTGATACAGTTGTATCCTGATGTGGGAGAAAGCAAAGTTCACAATTGTCAAGGTAGAGGGAAAGTAGTAGGATGTGTTTGTAGATCCTCATGGGCTATCTGTACCACAGAGAAATGGCCTCAACACAGGAAATACTATACAATAAACACCCCAGTTTCTTTAGCCACAAGTGAAGCAGTAAGTATTTGATGCAGTGCTGCTGAACAGGGCTTTTTTATGGAGTCAGATATTTCTTTTCTAATTAAACTCAGATTATGACCCTCTGACAATGTATCTTCTTTTTTAGGTCCATTTGCCTTGTCATAAAGAACTTGACCTTCCTAAATGAACTTTGGAGCTACTGCATAACAAGTTTTTGTAATTACGTAGACCATAAAAATTTCATTTTAAAAAATCCACTTGCATTACTTGCCCCAGAGAACTTTCTTCAACCCAGATGATGCAAATTCTCTATACCATTTTTTTCTCCTCCCTAAATCCATTACACAGTGTGGCTGTCCCTGCAGTGGCACCATGTTACTTGTGGTTGTGTTTGCCATCTCTTTACTTCCTCATAATCCTATGGAAAATTGTCAGAGAATATGTTCTAAGATTAATTCTTCCACGGTTCCAAGTTGAAGCTTGTTTGTCTAAACCTACCCATCTTCCCTAAATATCTGTCACATATCTGACCTAGAATACATTTAAAAGAAACTAGAGAAGAATGGAGATATGTAGAGAAAAAGGGGTTCCACATGATTTTTTCATATCTATTTACCTGGATTCTAATTTTGATTAATATTACAGCCAACTGGTCCAAACAGAGTTATTTCAAAGGGCAATTAGAAACAAGGTTGTCACTTTGATGGCCATTTCTCTGCATTATACTCGGAGGTATTTGGTTATACTGGATAGACAAAGTTGGGTGGGCTGCCTGCTATCACAATGTCATTCCTTTCTCCACATTAGGACAACTATGTCTTTCTACACAGACAGTGAACTTAATCAGATATGAGGAGACACATACTAATGAGAGCAGAAAAGTAAATGATATCCACCCCAAAGCCTTTCTCACATGATATTGTGTGAAAACCAACATGATCCCTGCTGACTCTCGTTCTGTGGTTAGGAACAAGTGTGTGAGCTGCTCTAAAGAGGATTCTGGTAAAGTAGCCATCATTACTTGATTCAGATGATTGGAAGCTGGCTGATGTTGTGGTCACTCTGGTATCACTTGAGGAACTGTTTAATGCAGGGATGAGTCATGTTATTGGTGGATCAGAACCTATCCCTAGGGCCTGCAAGCAGTGGGAAGAACAACCATTGCACCACCCTCTAATAACACACAGACCCAGGCAAGAGACCTGGCTAGCCAAAATAAATTAATTGCATCATCTAGTAGATATTATGTTATATCAAAGCCTCCTTCTCCCTTTAATAAGGGTAGTAAAAAATGTCTCCATTAATTGCTTTCTCTTCAACTAGCCAGCATGTGCCTTCCAATCCTGCTGAGGACAAGAGCTGGTGTGGGGAGATATCTCATTCCAGAAGCACTATCAGAATGAATTCTTTGCTCTTTGAAATCAAAGGACATTTGAGTTTACCTGAAATGGTTAAAGTGTACTCAAGCTTTTAGTGATTTTCTTTTTTTTATCTCTGTCATTCTATCTGCTGCTGCTCAGTATCAGAAGAGCCATGAGGTTATGATGGAGAATTAGACATGACAGAAATCTCTCTCCACTTCCATCTCCAGGACTGGGAGTCCACTGCATCATTTGATCTCTCAAGGAGAGAAAAGAAATACAAAAAAAAGGAGTCCTTGGAATTTAGGGTTTTTGGCCTTCAACCATGCAGATTTGAGCAAATGAATAATAAGTAAGAGGGAGAGAACCTGGCTAGGGTGAACTGAGAAACCTGTGTTAAACCCTCCTGGAATGGATAGGAGTACACAGTGAAGCAAGAGAATTATCAGTAAACAGAAGGCTGCAAAATAATGAAAGTTCTGGCACAGGGGACAAGTGTTTGGCTCACAAGAAAAGCAGAGGTAAAGGAGCAGGGAAGACAAACTTCTATTGGGAAATCTGTCTCTCCTTCACCCCAAAATCTCCAGAGTATGGTTGAATCTTATCACTGCTCATGGTATTCACCCTCCAAATTTATTTTATGCTTTTCATAAATCCTTGTTTGGACTTGTTATTGGTGAACATTTGTAATGGTGTCATAGGCAGAACTAGGCAGCATATCTGAAATTCATACTGGACTGGGACAGGCACAGATGGACATTTATAGTACCCATGACTTTAAGATCAGCCAATTCTGTCAGTGTCCATTACAATTTAAAGTCCCTTGATTTTGGTTGGAAACCTGGTCCAAGGGACAGAGACACATGTTTTTTGTTCACTCACTGTTTTTATATATAAATAAAGTATATTTATATATAAATTTATTTTTTTATTTTTTTTTGTCTTGAAAT
>JANHGL010005741.1:0-19016 GCA_024611195.1 Ceyx melanurus | reverse complement strand
ATATTTATATATAAATTTATTTTTTTAATTTTTTTTGTCTTGAAATAATGTTCTCCCTTCTACTGTGCCAAATAAGATTCTCCTGTAACTTCTTTCTGCATTTGGTCATTTTAGATCCCCATGCAATCTCAGCTAGGATGCCTGTTGAGTACAACAGGATGGGCCAGGTGCCTGCATTCAGTTGCCAGGCTACTGCCATTAACATAATGCCAGTAGCAAGTTTCTTCTTGCATGTTTCCAGTGGGAAGCAAATATAAGATGAACTGCAGAAGTATTCTACAATGTTGGAATCAACTAGCAAGACACCCAGGACAATACCATCTGCCTCACTCAGAGATCAACAATTGTGGGCATCACCATGTGAATCCCTGGGAGCACAAAAGAGCAGATGCTTCAAACCCTTTGAGGTTGACCCATTGCTGAGCAACGTTTCTAGTGTTTGGCTCTGCCTCAAGACAAGCCTAGAGTTTCATACATTTATAAGGGTAGAAGTCAGCTCTGATAGAATCAGAATGGGTCGCCTGAAATGAAAGCTCAGCATTGGGTGTGTATCAGAAAACATACCAGATGTCCAACTGGGCAAAACATAAAAGAGGTGTGAGTGGGTAAGAGGCACGAAAGCCTTTCCTCATTGCTTGCTACACAGCTGGTTGAAATGTGTCAATACAGGTATTTCAGGGATTTTGCTACTCTTCTCTTATCCTGGTAGGGGCCCTGAGTTTTGTACACACCTGATTCCCATTCAGACATATATATGTTTACCCACATAGGGGCTGGGGCCTTATGTGTGTGATAGAAATCAGGTTGTCTTAAAACTTGGAAGACTACTTTTTTTTTTTGTTTGGGTTGTTTTTTGTTTGTTTGCTTTTGTTTGTTTGGTTTTGTTTGGGTTTTTTTCTGCAGAAGCACAGGAAAGGAACATCCGATCATGAATGTGTGTAGACACAGATTTCATGGAAGACCCAATGTTTCCCATTCACCTCTGTGACCAGGTTAAGGCTTTTTCCAAGTAGGACATGAATGATACATACAGCACAGTAGCATCTATGGTCAAGTAAACAAGGATTAATATAACTGATTTCCCATGCCTCATGAAATGATAGTGTCATATCAAAGCAATGAGAGTCTTCCAAATAGAAGGTACGCTCATGAAACCAGAGACCAAACCTGATATACAGACCTGGGAAGGGTATATTCAACACGATCTACTTGCCTTATTTGTCTTCTCACAGAAGTCAGATGGGATTCAGCAGGACACACTTAACCAATTTTATCTTCAGTCGAAGTTCACCTCCCCCTTTATTAGAAAAGCTGTAAAAATGTTTTGATTAAACATGGAAGCACCAAGGTGATTCTTCTGACTGAGTAGTGAAATAGCTGGAAAGTAACCTCCAGGTTAACTCCTTTTAGGTTCTTGGCCTTGAAGCTGATAAAAGCATAGCCTTTTGAAACCCAGTAAAAAAACAAAACAAAACAAACAAAAAAGAGAAGATAAATGCAGATGCTTTCAGTTGTCAGGAGGGATGTGACAGGTCATATAGAGAGTGCATGCATGGTTTTTCAGGGTATGGGGTTAGTCCTAGACTCTTGGATTGGTGTTTTCTCATCAGCGAAGGACATGAGAAATACAATACAAGGGGGTTTTGTCTGAACATTTTAGCAGTCAAATCATTGCCTTGGTTTACTCACCACAGCTGGTGCTCTTGATACAGCAGGCCTTGCAACATGTACTAAGCAGACTTTGCCTGGCAGGATGGGTCAAACCTGAGCACATGAATGAACCCAGAAGAATTAACTCTTCTTGTGTGTACTCATTTTAAGAAAATCCAGGTACTCCTTGTGCCTTAGAGAGATCTCTGGTATGCTTAATGGGTCATAGAGAGGAATCATGGTCATATCACAACCCCGTGGGCTTGTTCTGAAAGTAATCAGAGAGGCTTATACCATAGGGCTGCAAGGTGAACAGTTTTACAATTCATACAGATATACTGTTTTTAGCAGGAGAGCACTACAGAAGCTCTATGTTGAGCTGGACTAGGCTATACAAACCTCATTGGCATAGTCAAGCTAAGGGTGTCTTCTCTCAGGGTTGATGGCTCCCAGGTACATCAAATGGACCACCTATGACTAGCAGTACACATGGTGGCACAAAGTGCCCTGCTCTTCTGTCCTATATTGTGCTTCCTTTCTGTACAGGCTTTGCTGGAACCTGAACTGCTTTGTCATCACCCAGAAGTGTGGCCAACTGAGGGAGGTACCCAAGCTGGAAAAGTTGCCGCTTGTGCTATGCATCTGTCTGACCATGAGAATGCTCCTTCTTTGCTCTACTTGAAAAACAGTCGCTCCAGTCGCCTTCCTGTAAGAGATGTGGGAAGCAGGCAGCCTCCAGATCAGCCAGTGGCCTGCTGAAATGGCTGGGTAAACCTTTGTGTTTGTCTTTTCTCCTCCTACCCCTTTGTCTGGCTTGTATCTGTAAACCATAACTCCTCAGTGTGGGAAGTCTCTCCTACTTAACACAGATCCCAACACAACAGAGCAGAGTGTAGCCCACAGGTATGACTCAAATGGTAATGCCAGTGGTAAAAGCCTGATGATCCCTTTTTGAAAAAGTCCAAAAATTACATTTTTCATCCTAACTGAATTCTAGTCATGCAACTATAACTTCAAATTATTCTATAATTTCAGATGATGACATTCTACCCTTTTGTCCTTAAAGTGTGAGAATTATGTTGCCAGTTGGTATTTACAGAGTGACCCTCCCTCCCATGGATGGACAGACAAATGGCCAAGAGAAGCCTCATGTGGATGAAAGGATATGCCCACTGACAGGTCTCCAGGAGTTGATGCAAGGAAAGCTGCATCTATTCCTGTAGCCTTTATACCACAGGGAGATCTTCTTCTCTGGAGACCAGCTATGCTGGAGGTACAAGTACTAAAAGATGTCACCTGCCACATGCAGAGGAGGCTCTAACCTTGACAGCCATCTCTCATTTGTGTTTTCAACTGTAGCTCTCCCTCATCAGCCTATTGCTCATCACAACTGGTAATGTTAAAACATGAAACTTAATCCTGATGAAAAACGAAAACAACAAAAACTCCCCCACCTCAAAGAGAAAAAATAAAGTCATGACAAGGATCTGCCCACATGTATTCACAGTTTCCATAGAGCACACAATGTCTTTCCCATTTTCAATGCTTGATGGGATGTGGCATTCTTTCTCTGGCAGCCCTGACTGTTGGTATCCAGACAAACAGACCTAGACCCTTGCTTCACTCCCCCTTCTTCCTTGACAAAGAGGCAGCAACACTCTCTAACATTAAATACTGGGAAGACAAAAGAAAGAAATAGCTGAATTCTGCCTCTCCCAGGCTGTGGTTGAGGGGGCGAGACAGGTAAAATGCATCAGGCCACAACATCTGTGAGATCAAATTCTAGCTCTCATCTGTCTTGGAAGGGCTGACCCTGACAATTTCTCTCTGTGCTGGGCTCTGCGTGTGTATATTTCACTTGACCATGTTTTGTCTTATTTTATTTAATTTCTTTTATTTTACTCCCCCTCCCTTGTTTGTGAATGTTCACGATGAATTTAAGACAACTCTCCAGCTTAGATTTACAGCCGCATGGAAAGCAAAATTGTTACTATTTATAGTCATCTCAAGTTTGTTTCATCTGCCTACACAATCAATTAACTTTAGCTCCAGCTAATTTTGCAATCAGCCCAAGAAAGATGTCTCTGGCATAATAGCTTGTTTTCTCCCTCTTCTCCCTGGAGCTATAAAATACTGTTCCCCTTCCTTATCCAAGTTCTACACCTGAGTACAGCACTAACTGGACTCATCCTCCATGTCTTTTGCCTCTTAGCAGCTTCTTCCTGGCTGACTTGACAGAAGAGCATTTACTTTGCTTTATGGAGATCTTTTTTCCCCTCTCCAGTGGAGGTTTGGAAAGAATACTCTACCATTTATTTTTCCATCAGCTAATTGCAAATATTGAAAGTGTCTAGACAGGGGGAAAATAGCTTTATAAATCATCAGCAAAAGGAATTTAAATGTTATCTTAAATCCCACACAAATACTTTTTAAAGAAGTTCAGTAAATACATATTTGTATATAGAAAAACTATGCTAACCTGGAACTCAGGTTGAGTGCACATGAGGAATTTAAATGTGTAGGGATGGGAATCATAAAACAAGGATGTTGTAACCATCCCACAAACAAGCAATAAAACACAGTAGATTAAAACTGAAGGTATAATGAAAAGCAATGCTGAAGATACTCATTTGGGGCAATTCTTCAGCTCCTCATTACAGAAGTCCTGGACTTCATCAAAGCCTTGTTGATCTCATACAAGCTTGAGTAGGGTCCTAAGACTAAAAGCAGTGTAAACTCACTGGAGTTCCACTACATCTATGAACTTAAAATTAATCATACAGTAGAGGAAGGAAAAGCAAGGAAAAGGAAGGAGAGGGAATACTCCATAGTCTTCAAACTGGATAGTGTTGCAAACTGTTAGCTCACAAGTTGTTCAAGTGGTATAATCTGTGTTGAATGATTAGGAGTCTTTGAACAGCAACCTGACAATGGAACTCTTGTCAGAATCCCATGGTGGAGGGGTGTTTCCTCAAGACCCTCTGGTGACAACACTATGAGGGCAAGCTTGCCATTCTACCTAATGCCAATAAAACCCCTGAATGTCAATAAAACCAGTAGGGCTCACAGGGTGTCCTTTAGTCCATCTTCTCCCATATGGTAGGATCAGAAATGCTTAAATCAGTCCTGACATGTGCTGCATAAATCTGTATTTTAAAGCCTCCAGCTGTGAATGTATTTCTCCTTCTTCCCTGAGCACTAAAACATGCCCTGTGGTTACAGATCTAAGTTAAGTTCTAAGCCTGGGACTTCACACATTTACTTCTGTAAGTTAGCTTTCAGAGGGTCATGGACTGAACGTATCGTCCTTTGGGAGTCCAGTCTCAAAGGATCTCTCATCTCAGACATGAGATTCCTGTGGTCTTTCAGTAATTCTACATGCCCAAGACAGCTTATTTAGAGAAACAAAAATACTGTTTGTCCTTGTGGGATACACTGTTTACTCAATTCTTTCAAAACTGTCACATCTCTTTCAAAAAGCTAGAGGTTGGGTTTGGTTATGGTTTTTTTTTAGTTTCTTGCTTAGCAGAAGATAGTGTGTCTTGAAGAGAACACGCGTTATACACTTATTGAGGATGGACAGAGAGTATTTTTCCCTTAGGGGCAAAAGCCTCAGGATAGACTCCTTACCTTTGGGTTACTGTTCAAGTTTGGCAGGACTGAGGGCAAAATATGTGGATAAGGATGGAGAAGAGGGGGAATATGGAGTGTAGGGAACAGAAGAGTGATGTATGTTAACAGCAAACAATAAAAGGTTTAAATCAATGAATCTTTTCACTGATGGACTAAAGCAGTCCCCACTAACCTCTCCATAATGAATTTCCTGTCTATTTTGTCATCTTGTCTCTCTTTTCAGTTCCTGTCATCCATGAACTCCGGTCCACATGTGGCTGAAGACACATAAGTTCATTGTGAATGGCAGTTTTCTTTTAAGGCTTGACAAGATACATCACAGCCTGCAAATGTGTTAGAAAATATTTATTTCATTTGTCTAAAACTCATTTGCCTTTCCTGTCCCTGGCAGCAGTCCTCTGATTCTGGAGATCTCTTTGGCTTCACTGGAATCAGGATCATGTCTTTACCATATCCTGCAGAGTTCTGCCTTTAGTATGTACCAGTGCTAAATAATGCTGTAGAAATTATTACTTCTTCTTGATAATGATAAGCAGGGGCAAACACGTTTTATTCCCCATCTCTTCAGGCTCCCAGAAGCAGCCATCACTCATCAGACATCCACAACAGCTGTCCTTCCTGCTAGGCTTTACTTCAAGAAGTGACAAATAAGGCCCAGCCCTTAAAACCTTTGAATTTGAGGGGAAGGTGATACTAATCTCCATACCTATAATAAGGCAGATGGAAGTTTTTGACCCTCTAGAAAAGACAGATTATGATGCAGATTATATTTGAACACATGGCTATAGCCCATCTTTTACCCTTGGGATATTTTCTGTCTGTATGGAGAGAGATGTTCTGAGATCTGAAGTATTTATCCTATTACCAACTTATATGGAAGTTAAGACAACACACGAATGGAAGAAACCAAGTAAACTGAAGGAAGTAGTAGGAATCAGTGGGGACTTTGTGGCATTCTTGGATGAGGACAAGAGGTGTTGGCTGCTGCTTCCCTGACTGCTAGCTGATAATTTGGCTGCTGGCCTCAATTCTGTGACATTGTGTTTACAGAGGTTGCTATAGGAGTACTGCAAGTTCCTTTGAGCTACAGTTGCTTCATATCTGCCACTAATATATTAGAAACGCTGTGGTAGACAGACTCCCTGGCTGACATCTGTGGAGGCTGGAAGAAGTCAGAAGCAGCATTTTCTGCTTTGCATCTAAGCATCATTCCACTAAGGTCCAGAGTCCCCCACCCGCTCACTCCCAGCTGTGCACACCCTTTGTCTTTTTTCATTATAGGAAAGAAATATGCCCTAAACAGCAACACAAAGGGCTCAGAGCATGGACCACAACAGCAGTGGTGATATGACATAAAGGGTCTATGGTTCAGAGGCTGGAATGAGCAGCCAGGGCTGCATGGTGCCACAGGAACTCTTAGTATATCCACTACCATCTGTTTTATAAAAATGCAGGCTTAGCCAATGATAGCTTCTGAGTCCTGTTTTACCTCCACCTCACACTTTATCTTGCCCTTCACAGTTGGATAAAGAGTATTAAAACCAGCTATAAAAGCCTGGGGGAGATATAGAACTCATATTTCATTGTCCCAGAATAACTGTCTTGCACAAAACCACCAGAACTTTTCTTACCCATTTATATGGTCATGGGCATTATCAAACACAACACACTTGGCATTACTCCATTGACTTTAACCAGAAGACCAATCTTGTTAAACATCTTCAGAATCCACAAGATGAAATGAAGTTGTTCCTGGCCTGGTGGTAGACGAAGTTGATGAAAGGACTCTCCATGACTGCATACATATTCTTTGCTGGTTTTCATTAAAAATCTTTGATGTTGATTTTCCTTGATCTTTTCCCAAGTTCAGTCCAACTCAGAGAAATTTGCCACCTCTGGAACCCACCTTCTGAGACAAACCCAAATACTGGGTTTGGTAAGTTAGAAAACCTATACAGCACAACTTGAGGCTGTATTATTTCAAAGTCTGTTGTTTGGCTTTTGACAGTCTAAACCAGTCTGTCAGTTTCTTTCAACAGGAGAAGGGAAAGAAGGTCAGGTGAAGTGATGTTAACAAGTCACCTGAGACAAAGACTTCATTGGCTGACAAGCTGTAACTGACTTTGGCTTGCGTATGTCTAACAAGACAGAATGAGCCTTTTTAACTCTTGAATGAATTGCTAAGGTTTTGGTACTATCTTGGCATTTGTGTAACATACTTTTAAACATATTAGGAAACTAAAGTACATTTTCTACAAGGGATGAAGATGTGCTTCAAAGCCCTGGATAGTTTGCTAATGTAGTATCTTCTGTCTCCTTCAATTTATCACATAGTTTGATCTTGATTCAACACTCTGCTGTGACTTCCTGCTTTGGACTACAGTGAGCATTTATCTCTGCTGTATAAGAGCTGCTGCTTCCCACACTGAAGATAGCTGCATGATCCCTGCAGATTATATGTTTCAGGATGAAATGTAGCTACCTCCACAGGACCACATACCTGTCTCTCTTTGTCTATGTGCAGGACACTCAAGACATGGAGCAATATGGTTTCAAAGAGAATAAGAGTGCCTTGATAGAAAAGTTGCAAAAGCTCATGGCTAATTCCTCTTCCACTCCACAGGTTTATTTTAGTTGTGAGAATGCCTTGTAGAAACTATTCTCTTAGGTGAGATACTAACACCCTGCTATCAGGGATTTGTTTCTGGCACTTCTGTATTTCCCCTCATTTCAAATTCCACCATAATCTGCTTGAGATACCCATCTCATAAGAGAAATGCCAGATCCACTGGAAGGGGATCCAGAAAAGAAGGCAGCAGTCAGTCAGATCTCTCCCATGGAGCTCACCAAGGCAGGAGGATCAGATAATTCATGTGCCTGAAGAAGACTGTGTGACAGAATTTAAATAATAATAATAAAAATCCATTTGCTACTACACCCTGTGTCAGGGGGTGAGAAACTTTACACAAAGGCCTCAAGGCCATTGAGGACTTAGTCAGCTCTACTACAACAGGCTGAGCAGGAAGGAGGGATAAAGAGCTCGGTTTTCCCAGGAGGGATTTGTTACATACCTCTATCATTTCTTTCAAAGCTTTCTTTGCTCTACCTGGTGCAGGCACTGGATGTGGGCCAGGTGCCCTTTGTGCCCCTGGATGTGAATCAGCCAGGAGCTGGGGGAAGCCGAAACTGCAATACAAGCAGAGCTGCCAATGCACGAAGCTGAGCTGCCAGTGTCAGCCCTGAGGATGAAGGTTATTCTTCTAGTGGTTTTTTTTGCCAACTGGCACAGCCTCCCTCTTCTTCCTTCACAGAAGCATTGCCTGATTCCCCCTCCTCTCCATGGTATTTTGCCTTTGAAGTCACTTCATCAAGAAATTCTTCCTCTGTCAGAATTAATCTTCCACCTGCCAGGCCATGAATAGCCACCTTTTTGTGTGTCTGCAGCACATTGCCAAAGAAAGGGAGCAGACGGGAGTGGGTAAGCCTGGCAGAGGTAAATGGTACAAAGGATCACCAAGAAATCCTACTGATACCTTTAACCCTAAAGCAACACAAGGGACTTGCCCCTCCAAAGCCCAGTCCCACACAGGGTTTTCTCTAACCTGGTTAGATTTCAAAAAGATCTCTAAACCATAATCCTGTGTGGCCAGATGCCTACAGAGGAATTTTCCCCTGACTAAATCCATAATGAGAACAAATACTCATGTTCCTGACATTTAAGGGAACCTGAATAAATATTTCCTAGAAATGGAAATATGCCTGAACAAGGACTTCATGTTTCCCAGAGGATGTCTTTCTTAGGTCCTTCACATGCAAACTGATCTATGGTTCCTAGACATCTCTGAAGTTCACTGGGGTTCAGAGTAATGGACAAATATGTTCCCATTCTTTCCTGTAAAGCTGAACTATTTGAATACAAATTCTGAGGAATATCTGGGTCATCTGGATATCTGATAGTCACCAACCATGTAGGAAATATCTAAGGAACACTTTGGAGTCATGGGGAAGCCCAGCCCTTATCTGGAGACCATGACAAACTCAAAGCAGACTGAGTTAAAATCTAATGGTATGAAGTATCTCCTAGGACATGTGGATCCAAGATGCTTCATAAGAAGTAGGAGTTGAACTAATGCTTTTGATTCTTTCAGTGAATATTCTAGAGAAAAGACTATTGATTTTTTGTGTGAATAAGCTGCAATGGTCCCTAGCACAAGGAATCTTTCATGGCTGCATATCCCAAGTAGGACAAGACATTTTCTTGCTACCTGGTCAGATGCCAAGTTTCCTCCAACAGGTAAGATCAAGTGGCTGTATAAAACATTTCAAAGATGTTTAGTGAAAAGCAGGAATAGGATGCTTAGCAATCCTGCATCAGGCTTACTAAGGTGGATACATAAGAAATTTCAAGATCAAGGCACTTATGCCCTGGCTGCACTGGTGTCTTACTCTCCCTTAGGTGTAGACAGCAAGGAGAGAGGAGACTTTTAAAAGTCTGAAGATTTTTAATCACTAAAATCACTCTGGTCTTTGGAATAGATTTTACTGATAGTTTTTACTCTGAAAATCTGATATTGCTTTTATTCCCCATTTTCACCCTTTGCCCTCCTCAACCCCTGAAACAGCTGGAAGGAGGACCTTGCCTTTATATACACGTGACCACTGAACTAGGAGAACTGAACAACTTTTGGGTGGTTGGGTGGTTGGTTGTTTTTGTTGTGTTTTTTGTTGTTTGTTTGTGGCTTTTGTGTAGTTTTTTTACAGAAGCCTCACAAGGTTCTTTTGGTACTAGTCCTGTCTTTTCATAACTCTTACCTTTAAGAGCAAGGGGAGCTCAAAGCACCCCCAAGCAAGAGAGATAACAGAAAATTAGACAATGAAATGTCAGACTCAATCCCTCTCCTCATCTCACTCCCACAACTCTTATGTGAAGCCAGGCTGCTTCACAGGAAACACTACCCTGGAAATCTACCTCCTGTTCCATTTTACAGTACTGCAGCTCTAAATACAGCCAAAATAATTTCATTGTGTTGTTAAAAAGGATCTAATCCTCATGCTGCTCCTCTACGGTATAAAGAATCATGCCTCCAACTTTTCAATGTATTTGAGACACAAATAAGGAGTCTTTCTAATGGTGTTCTGGTGGTGTAAAATCAGGGTGGAGTAAAGGTTTGAATTACATCTGTGTGTACTCCCCAGGCTTCAGACCGGAGAGGGGCAGGAACTGAGGACTCATATGGCAAGTTGAACTGAGAAGCAGGCTTTTATGGCAGAGTAATAAACTCATGAAAATTGGGGGTTTATTAACAAAAATGTTGACAGACTTTTAACTTCAGGGGTGCTACTGGGCACTGATATATGTAAAAAAGAAACCTTTCTGCACTTAAAAAATTTATTAGCTGTAATTTCATTTTATTTATTTGCTTTCCACATATAGAATATGTGCTAGCGAAACAAGAGCACTTTATGCCCTGTGAAACCAGAGCTTTTTTTTTTTTTCCTAGAGGATTTAAGGGTATTCTTTTTTAATACAGGCTTTG
Organism: Ceyx melanurus; assembly: GCA_024611195.1. Lineage (NCBI taxonomy): Eukaryota > Metazoa > Chordata > Aves > Coraciiformes > Alcedinidae > Ceyx > Ceyx melanurus. Next base: position 8,196 of record JANHGL010005741.1, on the reverse strand, counting down.
TTTCTCAAGCTCTGGCATGTCTGAAAGTCCAACCCACTCCTGCAAAGTTCAGTGGGATTGTTGGCTAATTTCAGTGCAGCAGTACAGCCAGTCTGGAAGGTCACTTGCTGACAAAAGGCACACACTGGAACTAATGGCTCAGATAGAAGGGGAGAGCCTTGTTTCCTTGTCTTTGAAACACAGCTTACATACACATCCTTCCCATCAGCTTGTGCTTTTTCCCAAATTAGACCAATTCCTGCCAGCAAAAATGACGGAGGACTGACTTTTACCCAATTACAAATCAAGAAGTTTGCTTCAGGGTCTCAGAAACAAGCTGTTCCCCAAGACTGTCCCTCTTCCTGTTATTTCTGCAAACCCTCCTCTGCCTCCTCAGCTCAGCTCTGCTCCCAGTGGCCTGTGACACTTGCCAGTGGTTTGGAACAGAGACCCAACCACTTGCTTCTGCCCCAGGCAGTAACACCACCCTCTCCAACAGCCTCCTCCTACAAACAAATGTCTAGTTTTCTAATTACTCTGGATAGGAAGTTCCCCATGTAAATTTACTTCATCTTTCAGAAAGAGGTCCCCTCAACCTGCAGAAGCTGACAGCCCTTGCCTACCATCAATTTTCCCTTTACAATTATGTTTTCTTTGTGTGGAATAAAGAAAGTACTGCATGTTAGCTGCTCACCATCAACTTCTTGGCCACTATTGGTTGTAGCCAGAATGTGATAATGCCTGGGAAAACCAGTGCCAGCCTTCTGAGACCTCTCCTCCCACACAAAGCAGGCTGGAACTTCTCCCTCCCTAGATATGACTGTGGAGGGGCTAAGGGATGCAGATCAGCTTGTCCTGCAGTGGGAATGCCAACCTAATCTCTGATCAGCCACTACAAGAACCACAGGAGAGGAAAATAGCTCCTCTTGCTACAAATGGGACCCTATGCATGTTATTTTACCCCTGATCTCTGAGAAAACTTTGATTTGCAGGCAGGAACCCACAGCACAGCCAGAAGGTCATCATCAGATCAGTCAGAGCAACTTCTGGCTTCAGACTCCAAGAAGAGCCTGAAACAGAGTGAAGCACATGCCTCAAGTCTTGCAGATTCACTCAGGTCACTGTATGGAACAAATCAGCCTGAGGTAACACAGGCCACATTGAAGATCTGCAAGTCATTACCCACAACAATTATTCAGAAAGGGAGCTGGCATCAGAACCCTCTTCCCTCTCCTCCAGTCTAAATGTCTTCCCCTCCCTTTTTTCTTTAACTCCCTAATGCTTTCAAGCAACAAAGAGTATCTGAGGGTTATTTCCCTTCTGTTGTGAGTCATCAGAACACAGGAGCAAGGCAGAGCCACAAGGAAAGGCAGGAGGCAGGGATCAGAGAGGGCCCCATTCAGCTGTGCCCATCCTCCTCATGAAAGCAGGCTCCTGGTTGGGATGGGAAGGCATGGAGGCAAACACATGGGAGACCATGAAGGCATTTCTGTTCTGCCTTGCTGACACAGTTGAGAGGGAGGGTGAGCATTCCCAGGAATAAAAACATTTCCTTTCACCCAAGAAAGATGGTGTAACACATAAGGTCTTGCAATCACCTTACGGTTTGAAAATATCTTAGACCTCTGCCTCTCCTTTCTCCATGTGGGAAGTATTCATTTGCTGACACCTGCCCTCCCCTCCTCCTCCCCCCTCCCCAAACATAATTCCTTGCATTTCCAATAGCAAATATATTTTTTTCTTTGCTATTAAAGAAGGCACATATATAAATTCATTTGGAAACCTTTACTTCTCTTATTATAGTGCCATATACACAAAAATATGCAAGGATAAAAGCAGCACAGAGCTTGAGGGAGCAGAAACTTTGGCTAGGGGTGGTGCAGAGTACATAAAAGCCTGCAGAAATGTTTGACTGTACCTTTGAATGAGAGAATGAAGAACTCTTCTCTGGGGCTTGTTAGAACTGTAACTATCTAATTTAGAAGAACAGGATAGGATGAATATTTTATGAGGGTATTTCCACAGGGCTGTTAACATTTAGAAAACAAAAGGCATCTGTGATTCATTTTCCTTCTCACAGGGGGCAAACGAGTTAACAGATGTAAGAAGGGAATTAAAAAGGGATGCTCCCAGCACTGAGAACAGCTGTTGTCTTTAACAGGTACTTGGAAAACGATGAGGTTTCGTGCAGCACAAAATGAGGTGGATGAGGTGGGTCTTGGGTAGAGCTTGCAAACTGATTCAAACTTGTTTTCTGCTCCAGGGTCCCTGGGTAAGTGTTGCTGGTCTCAGTTCTAGGGCTTAGGTGTCTAAACACCTTTAACAATCTATGGCTGTGCTACCTTTCTTTAAAAAGGTGAAGGAAATCTACCATATATCTCCTGATCTACTTGGTAACTACTGCGCTGTGGTCATCATGACCCAGCTAGTCATGACCTGACTCCAGGTACTTCCCCAGGTGCTCATCTTGCAGAGGAGGCATGAGGCTATGTTTCAAGGAGAGCCCTGACCACACCAAAAGAGGGAGCAGACAGCCCTGTCCACAACAACTGCAGTCACTCTGCAGTGTTGTGGGGCAGGGGATTAGCACCAATGGAGATGCAAAGTGGTGATGCCTCTCACTTCTCCTGTTGTAGTGAATTGTCCCCTCCACAGCACATCCCGTCACCCCTGTGTTAGGTCAGTTAGGTAAAGAAGTGTTTCCTTCCCACAGGGAGGTGTGCTGCTTCAGAGAAGGCAGCCTTGGGCACCTTGCCCCTTCCTGCCAACTCCACCAGCCTACATAGCTGTCCTGAAATTAGCCCAAACTTTTGAATAGGCTGGTCCACCCTGTGCCTGCTGCATTGTTAATGAGTGAGTGAGCATGGCACGCTCTCTCTTGCTCCTGACCGCTCAGCTGTCTTGCACAAAACCTGCACAGAGTCTGCATTTTTTTTGTGTCCATCTGCAGTTTACAATGCACAGATTACAAAAAATCCAGCTAGATCTACCCCTAGAGATTGTTTCTGATACAGGATATAACCACACGTGCATTTATTTTACATACATGCAAGAACAACTCCCTTCCCCCCCACTCCCCCTCGGTATGCACTTATTGAGACACATAGGTGTGCATATAATACAATACAGTGTCATAAAAATAGTGCTAACTCTCCAGGAAGGTAAGGTACATCACAAGCTTCATCACTGGACTGAAAGTGACCATTTCAAGCCTTGCTTTTGGTAAGCCATGTGATGAAAGGTCCATGTCCATGAGTATGTGCCCATTGCTGTACTACCCAGACATTTACAAAACTAAGTAGGAGCCAGATGCACTAAAGAGCTCTGCAGAGAATAAGTGTTGTTTTTTTTCCCTAGTCCTCCACATTTTGCCTCCTTGTTCAGAAGTTCACATCTAGCAATAGCTGCAAAACCTGTTCTTGCAGTCTTCTCTAGAGAACCACATCAAAGCAAAACAGCAACATGATGACCAGATATACTGGTGCAACCCTAATCCTTTCCAATCTCTAAGCTTCCCCTCCCTCCCACTGAATCTAACCACAGCTCTCTGCTGTGGGGCCAATACTGCTTAGCCCTATTTTAATCCTATTTTGGAAATCTATTACTACTGGTTCTAAAACATACATTGGGGACTCAACAGAGATCACAGGCAGGATAGAGATTTTTGAATTGGTAGCAGGAGACAGACATGATGCAGAGTTCAAGTGTCAAGCAAGGCAAACCTTTCTGTAGGTTGCATGCATGCTGTGTCCCTGGAGTGCACTTCATATTTCAACAGGGCTCACACACCTGTCTGTGCTGGCCTCTGCTTTGTTTTTCTCCTGGAGAAAGCTAAATATTCAGGCTTGATACCTGTTCTGACATGATTCTCTGCAATGATTTTCTGCAGACAGCTCTCTTCTGATGCTGGAGGTCCAAGCTGGGTTCCTTCCATGTCTGAAGGCCTAAAATCATGGTAGAAGTGTCATCATATCATGTCACACCAGTGTCTGCCAACTGCCACCCACTTGGACCAGTCTCCATGGTGCCTGTAGCTGGAAGCCAAAATAGTGCCAGCTTGGTGGTTAGCTGTCCCAAACTTGCTTGGAGCTTTGTTACTTATTCAGAAAGCAAAATTATCTTGGACATCCTACAGCTGCCTCCTTCTGCCATTTTCTGTGTCCAGCCTTGTCAAAAAACCTCAGCCCAGAAACCTGTTTTAGTTATGTTCTGGAGTATGGTAGTGAGAGAGCCTGGGCCCACATCATCCCTTATTCTTTTCACAACTATGTCTATCTGTGCACAACCTCCTGTATTTCCTTGCAAATTTAGGAAACAAAAAAAAGGCAGGAAAATTTTCTTGGCTTCTTCCTAAGGGAATATGGTATTACCTGGATAGAAGAGAATATGCAGGCAAATGACTAGAAGTCATGCTGATGGGGATATGCTCACACAAAGCACAGATGAAGAGCATGCCACATCTCAGCCAGCTGCCTGGCATGTGGAAAATACAGAGGTAGTCTCCAAGTCTTTGTGCTTGGATTGCACTGGTAGAAGGCATGTAGCCTGCTTCTACATCCTGTGAAAGAAAAACATGGGAAAACACCACAAGTCTCATGTTCAGACTCATTCAGATATTTATTAGGCTAGTGATTGAGGGGCAAAGGGGAATAAGACTCAGTATGCACCATGGAAACTCACAAATTAATTATCTGGGCAGCTGATTCATTTTGTAGCTTTGAACCAAATACAAATCTCTTTGTTCCTCAAATAACTGATTCATGAAGGAGGAATAAAAACACTGAACTAAGATTGTTGATTTAATTTAGTGAACAAGGCAATTACATGTGACATGAAAAGGCAATGTTTTGTCCTAATATCTGCACTGATATTTGTACTGATAGTAGAATGCATTATTATGTACTAATTGTTAGGAAACTGGATGGCACATGTTAGAATAAATTAAGAGGCTTATAAAGGAGTATTTCAATAAGACCTAACACAAAAATTGTGACATGTAATAGCAAGAAGGTACTGAAGACAAAGGTGAGTGACTCTGGGCTGGAATGCATTGAGCCTTTTCCTAGAGTTATACCAAGAGTGAAATTACTACCATATTTCATCTTCTGTTCCAGTCCTCTTTATAGGGTGATATTGGCCTTGGGATGTCATCATTATTGAAAACATTATTGAGTGATGTTCATGAAAATGAGAGAACATTAGGATTTGTCCAGGACAGGCCTAATGGAGTGCTGAACACTTCTTCCTAAAGTCAGTTCTGAAGAAGGAACTAAATTCTGACTCACATATGTATCCTGCACCAGTGATAACTCACCCTCAGCTCCACATTTCCCTGTCATGATTTACTGCTCTCCCTAATATTCCGTGGTTGAGTATTCAAGGCCACTGATGCATAAACACCTTCTTCAGCCCTGAACTTCCCCAGAGTACAGTCTGCTTAGATATACAAATATATATATATATGTGTGTGTGTTTATAGGCATGTATATGTGTATGTATAAATATGTATATACACAGCATGTACTTTTTCAAAGCTCTCACACATTAGTTAATTAACTGTACAGCACAATTAATTAACTCATTGTTTGGAAATTCCAGTAGCATTAGATGAATAATTCCAGCAGGAACTTAGCCAGACAGACAATCTCAGAAACTTTACTCCATGGTTTTGTCATTCTGAGAAACAGAATTTTTGTTTTGTTTTGTTGGTTTTTTTTTTTTCTTCAAAAAAAAGCTTTTATAGAACAGATGGCTCATGTGAAATACTTGAAATGCCACGGAATCAAAGCTGATAAAAACAGAGAACTTCACTGAACCTGGTGGGTGCTAGCTAAATTGCATGGGAAAGAAATTGTGCATGAAGCTGACACAGCTAGTCGTTATTGCTTTGGATTTTTGCTGTCTCCCATATTTGTATGATTTGATTTTTAATTAAGCTTAGACATTTGGATGTAAGATAGAGCACACAAATCTTTCTACTTCATTGCACTAACACACTCTTCACTAACTATCACAAGCTTCCTCTTCTGTTCAAACAGCTCAAGCTGACACAAGCTGCAGGCAGTTTTGTAAAAGGGGGTGCCCTACCAGTTCTTGTGACTGAAAAAAAGGAACAGAGCATGACACACTCCTCTGAAACTGGGACTGTGCAGGATTGCAGGCAGAAAAGGGAAGAATTTCCTTTAGGGAGTTTCTCTCTGAGAAAAGAAAAGAAAAGAAAAGAAAAGAAAAGAAAAGAAAAGAAAAGAAAAGAAAAGAAAAGAGAAAAGAAAAGAAAAGAAAAGAGAAAAGAAAAAAAGAAAAGAAAAGAAAGAAAGAAAAGAAAAAGAAGCAGGTCTGGGTCAAGACTGATATTTTATTCACTTTCTCTTAACTTTTTTTTTCTGTGAAATTCTAACAGTTTCTACATTTTCAGTCTGCAATTAACTTTTAGACTTCAGAAGGCTAAAATGGAGGGAAAATATTTCCATTTCTTTCAAAAAAACAATTTCAATCTGTCTAAAACCCTACAGTTTATGCAGAGGGAAAAAAAAAAGTCATAGAGAAAGAAAACCAGAACTGTTGTTTCTTTGTTAAATTGGTATGAAGCTGTGGGATTTTCTTTTTGTTTTGAATTCCAAATTTGAAATGCACTTAAAAGTAATGATCCTGACACACTCCTCTTTTTATATTACATTCATTCACCTGTGCTGGACTGCTGTCAACAACTAGAAGAAATGCATTATAGGTAGAGAATCAATGTGATTAGATTTTACTTTGGTAGAGTTCAAGAAGTAGTTCTGCTTTTAGGGAATATTTGTCATTTAGAAACATCCCACAAAGACACCAAGCAGCCAACAAGCAGCAGACTGTTCTAGACTGGAAAATTTATGTCAAGCAGTAATATTTTTCGCCTGAATTACACGTTAACTTCTGATCTTTGATCTAGTAAATGTTGATCTCAGCAGGAGGGGCACCTTATATGCCTGTAGATATGGACACCTGTAGGAACCTACACATAGACATTAAATGTCAGTGTCCAAACTTGCAAAATGGTATCTCCAAAGGAGACAATTCAGAATGACAACCAAAGGTTTTGTAGCCTCTTTCTCTGGAAAATCTTTAATGCTACCAGTTGTAACATATATTACATGTGTATATTTCCTTTCCCTTACTACCTCTGCTGGTCTCCGTGAACATTTTCTCACCGTTCCTCCACAAAGTCCTGTTTAGTCCTATACTGTAGATGGACTCCTGAAGGACAGAGAAAACATGGTCACAGAAAAAGCTGAGCCTGTCACCCAGATATTAACAAGCAACTTCTGAGTAACCTAGAGGTGAGCTCTCCTGGGAAAAGGATACCCACTTAGAGAAAGCCTTTCTGGAGGAATTCAGTATGGAAATGTTCTGATCTGCCTGGTTGCTAGGGGAATTAATGAGGAAATGGGCAGAGGCACGTTCTGCAATTGTGCCATGCTGCAGGAACTTAACATTTCCTTCTCTTCTGAAAAATAATATAAATGGGATAGACAGGGAGCTTTCATAGCCAGGATTTTACTCAATAAAATGTTTCCAAAAGGAAAACAAGCACATCCACTGGGTTTCAGTAGGTATCATGGAGGTTTCCACTGCCATTCCCTTGCCAAAACCACATGAAACGTCCTTTGCCTCAGTAGATGGTGGCATGTGAACAGCTCTTCAGAGATTCTGAATTGCAGAAAATAATCTGGAATTCCCTTTCCCCCTGTCTCAGCAGGAAAGAACGGACTATATGGGTAAAAGGATTCAGAAATGCTTCTCAAAGGTCTGAAGACATCTTCAGGACAACAAGGCTATTTTTTTGCCAGTTTACCAAGGATGAGGATTAAGAATATCTAGGTCGGGGGATTTTGCTGTTGCCAAAGAGCCTGGCCAGAAATGCTGGGAAATGCACCAATTTAATGATGGATCTAAAGGCTGTCAGAGGGTAAGTACAGAAAATATTAATACTGTTCAAGGCCTCCTCTTTGCGGGAGACTTGAGCTAGCAAAAACAGCTTCTAAGGTCCTGACTGAGCAGATCTGCCTGCTGCTGGGCGCATATTATGACTGAAGGCTGCTAGGATACTCTATACAAAATTAGTTATCCTCCTTGACTACTCATGGACTATGTCTACATAGTAATTCTACCATGGAAGCTAACTTTAAAAAGCTGTTGGAGGTAAATCTACATTGAAGTATGTTCTGAAGTGGAGAATAA